>CVKZ01000012.1:1265509-1323837 GCA_001457955.1 Heterobasidion annosum | reverse complement strand
GAGCTTGTGTTAACAACAACCTTCTGTCGTCAGGCACTCACTCTACTATCCTAAGAATATGGTGGAGCTCAGAGGGTTAGAGGTAAAACCAGCTCAAAGCTGGGGATATATTGCTAGCTACACTACTCTATATATACTATTTACCCTGCGCACAGACCATATAGGTTAATAACAAGTAGGCATGTGTCAGGTGACTACCTAAGGAATATGCCCAAATATGGAACATGGGAAAGTATCATGTGGATGAGTCATGTGAGTAATCAACAAGCATGTGGTACTATAATTAAGTAAGAAAGGAAAAGAGAGGAAAAATATGGTCTTTCAATACACGAGTCATGACAGTGAGACCTTCACACAGAAGCTTGTTTTTGTCAGTCAAACAGACACCAAAGTTTGTGATGGAATCCCTGATTCATCTGTGGCAATTTCAGGACCATATACATGTGAGGTAGATGGGTTGTCAGGATGAATGACCTGTTTTTCTATGGGATTATTTATGCAGGATTCAACTTCATCCTTTATGAGATTTTCTCTCGGTATAATGTCATGTCCTCCAGGGATATCAAATAGGCATTCTGCTGCTATGAATCCCTCATTTTTGAGGCGTGGTTCACTTTCGGTGACCTACACTCTCAAGTCTGGGTTATCAACACACTACTCAGGATTCAAGGACATACTCAGGAACTTGCGGAAATGATCTTCCTCAAGATGTCGGAGCTTCTAGGCAATGATTACATTTGACATCTTAGGATAAGCTTTACACTGTCTAGAACATACGAGTGCATGCATATAGTATGCAGAAATGCTATATCGAATGCTTTCTAACTGGCCTTTGAAGCGAGTTTTACAGACCATATTCTTGCGATAACTTAGTTGCCGCGTCGGTGCAAGCAAAATCATTTTGTCGTTTCTCGGGAACTTTTAAACTGGGCCCCCAGCTCCGATTTGCTGTTGTAATACTTTTGTTGAACCTTGTCGTTGTCGATATTTTTCGTACTATCACCACCGTGCTGTGCGAGCTAAGGTAAAAAGAGACACAGATCTATATCCTGCAGAACGGCATCCAATGACCATTCCGAACTCGTACTACACAAGTGGTTCACAGGGAGCGAAGCTCCGGCGAATCTTGTATATCTTCGGCGCTATTCGTACGGGCGCTTCCACTGCTATGGGCACAGATGGGCACGCCATTCCTAGATATGATTGGTCATCGGACTGTGAACGTGTTGAGCCTTCCTTCTCAACTCTCAACCATCTAGTTCTCTGATACACCGTCACAGGGAGCGAGTATAGCAACCGAGGCTTTCGTTCAGGCTTGACCATAGGCAAGAGGCATGTCCGCTCGTAGATACCCAACCCCTCCTCCCAGTTATGACCCATGGCAGCGCCCGGAGTGCGTATACACAGCTACGATGACATCTATCGACGAGCCATGCTCTCCCCTTGTTGAACGCAATCATTTTGACGCTACCTTTCAGCTGTCCGCCAAGGCGTGATCTACCACGATCTGGCGAAGAATCTGAACCCATCATACCCAGGGGCCGCATCAGCAACTACGACACGTTTCCCAAGTTGCTGCGCAAAGGCGTCGCTTCCGGGCGGATCGCGAAGATCGTCGTCGTCGTCGTCGTGTCCTTGTTATCCTTCCAATTCCTCACAATCTGGGGCCGCAGTCTGCAGCTCGACATGTGGAGTCGTGAAGTGAAAGAGCATCGGGAACGGCTTGAGGAGTGGAAGCAGGAGATGCAAGCACACGGGCAGGAGCGTGAAGAGTGGAGGCGTGAGCGCGAAGATCAGCGTGCGGAGTTTGCAAGGGAGCGGCTGGTCTTCGAGCGTGAGCGGCAGGAGTGGCAGCGCGAGCGGATGGCGCATAAGCCGTTCTGGGGCGAGCTGGAACACGTTTCACCTTACTGCCTCGCATACAACACAATGGAGTATAAAGCGCGGCTGTGGAACGTGCCGTTGGGCGGGGACTGGCTGGAGGCATGCCAGGGAACATCGCAGGAAATCCATGGTCGCACAATCGAGAGACCTGAAAGGTGCGAGGATCGGGTGAGTTTCAGGGTTTCTGAGTTGGACATCGTTTCTCTCTTAAGTCTCACTGTGTTATTAATTTTAGGGACAGAACGAAGGATTCTGGGGGCATTGGCGTGTTGACTTCGATGAACCGGAGTGTATTACCATTTGGGGCACGACCTGGGATAAAGTAAGACAGTCAATCTTGGAGTCAACCCGATCTAATCACCGAATTCCTTGCGCAGGGATGCGTCCGCCCTGGCGTTCACGTACGCACCCAGTTCTTTTGTACCATGCTATGGATATTGACGATGTTGCATAGGTCGTTGAGGCGCCGATGTGGGGCCAGAAGCCCAACGACGACTGGTACCAGATGTGCTGGACCACGCCGGGCCGTCTGCCCGGTATGTCTGGCGATCTTGGTTTCCCGAACGATTGTCAGCAGCGAGTGCGTAGTTCTCTGTTGCCTTCTAGTTTGACTAAGTGCTGACGTGTCATCAGGGTGAGAGGGGTGGGGGAATGGTTGGCGTGTGGGAGTTCCACGATGGCAATTGCTACTAGTCGTGGTAGATGCAAGGTTTGGCTTTCTTGTGCTTATTCTTCCGTGTGTTCTATGTGTACGCTCTTGACGCGCCGTCGTTTTCGCTGTGTTGTGTATCATGTTATCGGATGTTGGAACCTAGCTTTCAACTGGTTTCCTCTATAATAGCAATGCTGCTCCAAGGGAAGTTTAATTGTCAAGGCTTCCGGCATATAACATCAGTAAGTGACATCCTGAACAAATCGGGAAGATGACCTATGACGGCACTCTCGGCGTGGTAGTGGGTGGACAACTATCCCCTGTGTTTCCACTTCTCACTATATTGTACGACCGAGAGGCGCAGAAGAGCGTCGACAATCAGGACATGAAGTCAAGATAACCAGACGCCTGGTCACCGCTTTTAGTATACGATTATCATCGCATACATTTGACAGTCTGGGAAGAGAAGATGGAGTCCGCAGTCAGCTATGAGCTTGTAAGATATCCCATAGCGGAACGTGTACCAACTTGTTCAGGGCAGACGATATTCGACTATCTCTTTCCTTTAAACTTACCTCGCTTTGCAGGCATGCCCGCTTCCACCACGTCGTCATCACGATCGCGATCGTCGTCTGTTCTTCCCCTCTTCTTCTTGTTTCCGCCTCTCGCCTGGTCCTTCAGCTCGACTGTGGCCGTTCTTGAAGCTTCGTCCACTCGCTCCTGCAGCAGCGCGATTTCATCCTTGTCAGTTGGCCATAGCTCCATCTCCATCCCGATCACATATTCGATGCGCTTCACGAGTTCGACGTCGTACTGTGTGACCAAAGTGATGGATTTGCCCGAGCAACCAGCGCGCGCCGTACGTCCGACGCAGTAAATGTAATCTTTCAAGTGAGATAATACATCAAAGTTAATGACGATGTCGACTGCGGGCATGTCCAGACCTCTGTCGCGAGATGTAAATCAGATGAGGGTCAGACATACGCAATTCTGGAACATGCCGACTGGCGACGTCGGTCGCGACGAGGATCTTGCGATTGCCGGCTTTGAATTGGCCTAGGGAACCGAGCCTCTGGCTTTGGCTTAGCTGGCCGTGGAGAGGAATGACGGAGAAGCCCAGGATTCTGAGCATGATTGCCAATCTAAAACAGAGGAAAAGTCCTGATGTTCGAGCAGCACATCAACGTAAAAAACACTAACCGCTGCGTATCGTGCACCGTGCGGGTGAATACAATGATTGAATTTTGTGCGAGGGAGTTGGCGAGGTGAATCAGGTATGCATCCTTTTGATTTAGAGGGGCTAAGAGGTAGTATTGTAACAACGACGACACTGTCTGATACCTATCGCATTCCACTCAAGTTTCGGAGATTTTGCAAAGCGCATATGTACAACACTCACTTTGTTGAAACTTCCACGCGAACTGGATCAGAAAGGCTGGCGCGTTGCAGTTTTGCGACCTTGGTCGACATCGTGGCTGAAAAAAGGTAAGTAGTGCGCTCTCTCGGGATGTCCTTGAGAATTTTGTCAATGACCGGCCCAAAGTCCATGTCCAACAACCTATCTGCCTCATCTAGCACCTATTATTACACGGGAGTAAATACATCTACGAAAAGCATACATGGGCATCACGCACCAAGAACTTCAAACTTCGAAGGCTGAAGCCCTTCATGCTTTCCATGATATCTTGTAACCGTCCTGGAGTAGCGACGACAATATGCGGCTTTTTTGCGAGCGCAATCTTCTGCGACTCAATGTCCATCCCGCCGATAACGACGGCGCATCGAGCGCCCATCGCAGATCCGAGAGCCTCGAACTGCTGAGAGATCTGGTAGGCAAGCTCACGCGTCGGCGCTAGGACGCACGCGAAGAGCCCCTGCGGCTGGCTCCAGAGTTTCTGCAAGATCGGCAGTGCGAACGCGGCGGTCTTTCCGGATCCGGTAGAAGCGATACCGATGATGTCTCTGCCTTCAAGCGCATGTGGTATGGACTGCGCCTGTATGGGAGTCGGTGTCTTGAACTCCATCTGTGCCAGAGCTTCCAACAAAGGCTCGATCAGACCAAGCTCTTTGAAAGTAGAGAGACTGCTGCGCCGCCTCTGCATCTTCAAAAGGAGCCTTGACAGACATTGTACGGCGGTAGAAGACGGAGTTGTTATGCGGCCTGGCGGTCAAGGAAAAGAAGTTGAGGCGGAGTTCCATTTCGTGTTCCGCGTTTGTATTTCAACATCGACGCGGAGTTGAGAAAAGCATGCCCACGAAACGCAATCGCAGCCTATCGGTGAATTATTTCGCTCTATTATTTCAGTGGTCATTCTCACCGTGAAAGCCTCAACAAAATGAAGAGGAATGGGATAGGGGGGGTACGAGAGACGCAGTCGCAATTACACATTGCAAGAGAAGAACTTTCCAGGAGACCGAGCCAGGCAGGTCACCGCGTTTCTATTACGATCTCTCCCCTCTGGAAACAAATTCTGCAACGTGGCGCACGGCGTTCCAGCAGGCCAGAGGATTTAAGAGCGCGTGAGGAGAGGACGGCGTACTCGCAGCCCATAGCCTCACCTTCCGCACCTCACCTCTCTCGCACTGATGCCCTGTGTACATGTCCGGAACGACACCGACCATATCCTGCATATTGGGGTAGCGTACCACCATATCCGTCGCTTTTCAGAACTCCATCAAGCCTGGATATTCAGCTCAATATCACTTGGCCCCCTTCGTGCACACGATTGATGTCCGTGTCACCGAAGGGGAGGGTGATAATGGGTTTTCCCGGGAGGAGAGCGAAGCAAAGCGGGGGGAGTTCTTCGTTACATGTTTCGCTGGGGTTACGGCCGTCGCCATCTGGGCTTTATATGCTATGGGAATGTTCGGGAAATGCGGCTCGCCCTTCGCGAATATCGCGCTGGCGGGCGCTGGCCTCGCATGGACCCATGCTCATCAATGTCAGCCTCATATTTTGTCATATTCTGTCAAGCCAAAGTTGACGGACCTATGCACATGCATTCTCTGCAGCTGGATCACAGTGGGTGGAACATGCCACTAAAGAGGTCCACTGCACAGGAGGGACCCTGATACAACTCTCTGACAAGCACCTGTCAATTCGAGAAAGCAATGGGAAGTGGATCATCCACGAGGATGTCGAGGACCGAGCAAGGGGGTGATTGGGGGAGGCCTGCAGGTTCGCGCACTTACACGAACGGCCTTACTATTGATCGGTGCATGTATACTGCTTTTAATTCAACGACACTGCTCCCTCCGTCTGGCCATGAAACGACCGTGCCTATTCACACATCTGCCAAGTCCATCAAAAGCCAAACGAGACGACCAGTGCGGATTCAAGGTCGCCACAGACGTGAGGTAGATCGCATCGCGACACATCCTCTCACTAATCATCGGCTTCGCAGTGGCGAGACTAGATTATCGAATACAGTTAGATGGCAAGTCGGCCAAATTTAGTGTGCCCTCCGGGCTTGTGCGCCCACTCGCCCACAGAGGAATCCCTCGCGCACGTATTTCCAAACCAGCATCCGGTCGCATAATCGATGCCCTCGCGAGAGTATGCTCCGGTAGCTGAGACGGCTTCACCAACACCCACAACCGAGGCGCATACACTCACCCGCGCATACGATGTCGACATCAATCTGCCAAGCACTCGATCCCAGCTTAGAGATCCGCCACCTGCATCCCTTCCAACCCTACAAGCGCATCAGCCTACTCACCCTCACACCGAAGCGCGCACGACTCACCCGCGTCCAACCACCCCACCTCGTCCTCTCGCCCAAGAGCCCGCTCGCGCCCACGAGCCTCCGCCTCCGCCGCGTCGTGCGCGTCGCCCGCCTTCCCCTCGGGCCTGCGCGCCCGGAACACGCCGCGCGTGGAGACGCCGTCGATGATAGTCTGTGCGCGGTCGGCGTAGACGTCCGAGAGTCCGTTTTGGTCCACATTGTGGGGCTGGTCGCGGTCGTGGTCTTGAAGCGCGGACGAAGGAGGGGGCTGCGGGAGGCGCTTCCGCCCTGCACGAGGCGAACGCGCGCGCATACACGCGGACGGGAGCGACGACCAAAGGCATCAGCGACCGCACACACACATTCGCAAGATCTTCGTCGCCGCAAGCGCGGTAGCAAGACGAGTGGAAACCCGATATACGAAAAAAAGCACGAAGCACGCACCCACAATCGCCCAATTGCGCGTGCTCGGGATGCGCAGCACCTCCACCTCGACCGCCCAACCCAGCCACGCGCTCAAACTCGCAAGCCACACTCGATAGCGCGCGTACGCGCTCCCGAGCTGGTTATCCGACCCCAGGTTCAGCGCCGCCGCGAACGCCGCCTCCTGCTCACCCTGCGCGTCCTGCCTCGCGTTCGCGGATCCGCTCGTGCCAGCAACGGCGGCGGCAGACACGGCCCACGGCCGGTCGCGCGCGCGCTCGAACTTGCGCTCGAACGTCCACGCGCAGCACGGGATGGAGAGGTACCCCGACGCGCCCGCGCCTGCGCCCGCGCGCGCCGCGAGGACGGGGAGCCATGGAGTGAGCTCGTCGGCGTGGTTCCCGATGAGGAACGCGCCGCGCGGGAGGTCGAGCGCGGGCGCGTCGCCTGTGTCGTCATCGTCGGTGCTGCTGCTCTCATCGCCGCCATCGTCGCTGGCACCCGCGCGCGCAGAGGGCGACGCGAATGCGGCGGGGTCGAACACGCGCACAGAGAGCGCGGCGCGTGTCCGCGGGGGGTAGTGTGTCCAGGACGAGCGCTCGCGGAGGTCGAATCCCGTGCCAGCGTACCCTTCTGAGATCAGGATGTGCGTGAGGAGGCCGTTGCCGCAGCTGGTACGGCATCACAGCGTTCCAATGATCATCGGAATGCAGGGCGTAAAAGACAGTGGGTGAGCGTGGTGAGCGTTGGAGTGGGACCGGCTGATGAGCGGATGGAGAGGGAGTGCGCACCCCATGTCGACGAAGCCGCCGGGAGGGCGTGGCCAGCGCTTCCATGGCTCGGACGCCGAGTCTTGAGGTCCGTGTTCGTCTCCACCGTCCTCATCCTTGTACGTGTCTTTCCAGAGGAGTATGAGAAACGTGGCGATCCCGACGTCCTGCGTAAGCGAGTCAGCTCCCAGCAACTCCACCTGCAACATTCTACACGCGCGCACGCACGTCCACTGACCTCGAACACATGCTTGAGCGGGTCGGTCGCCTCCCTCCACTCGCCCACGACGTGCTTCCACCGCTCGCGCATGACGAGGTACAGGTCCTGGTATATGTCGCGCGGGACGAGCGTGTCATGTGCGACGCGCTTGCGGTACTGCGTGTGCGCGCCCCAGGCGTAGCGGTGCAGCGTCTCGAGCAGTGCGAGCGCCGTGCGGTGCAGGCGCGAGCCGGGGTCGGTCGGAATGGAGCTGGCGGGGAGGGGGTGCGCTTCGATGCGAAGGGACGCAGGGGAGCTGGAGGAGGCAGGAAGGAGGCGGAAGGCGAGGTGGGAGACTAGAGGGTGGAAATACGGGAGCTGGGCGCCGGGCTGAAGGAGGGGGGTGAGCACGAGCACGGATATTGGCGATGGTGGCGCGTCAGCGGTATCGTGAGTGGATGGGGAGGATGAAGCGTAGAATGTGCAGTGCTGATCGAGGGCGGCGTCACGGCCTGGTCGGCGGGGAAGGAGACGGCGGTGGATGGTGCGGATGGGGGTAAGTCCTTCGAGTGTAGGAACTGAGGGTTGTAACGCGTCTGAATCCGCGTAGTCTGCGACGACCTCGGAGCGGAGGATGAGGGTGGAGTTGTACTCAGGGTGGTGCACGAGTTGGGACGTCGCGGTCTCAAACTAGACACGAGCACGCGCAAGCAATAATTGTATTCAAGAGTGTAAAAATGATATTACGAGTAGATGAAGCGAGACGTACAAGCTCAGGGGGAAAGTCTGCAGGACAGGCGACGATGGAGACCCAGGACGGGCCGAGCGGGGCGTGGCCTTGGAAGCTTGATGAGGCTTCAAGGGAGCAGAAGTTCGGGGTGAAGCGCGGTTTTGTGATGGACTGGGCCATCTGGTGAATGAATGAGCACAGACGTGAAGGAATAGGTGGGAGGGAGGGACGATGGCCGTGAACGTTGAACTCGACGCGTTGGAGAGACGCGTTGGAAATGCGTGGGAATGCTCGTGATTTGGGTGTTGCCGACGCTGCTGACACTTCGCCCCATCCACTGGCCCAGAATTGGCTGTGAGGCTTTCACCTTTCTATCTGTCAGTCAGAGCGCAATTAATAGTTTGTTCAGGCTTCTTCATTAATGTGAGTGTCAGTTGCATGATGTACGTTCATCCACTTTCAGAATGGGATTTGGACGGTCAAATAAGGTGTAAGGGACTGCCTCGTCTGTAATCCCACTGTTACCAAGTGGCCTCTGATATACAACAGTGTCTCCACACCAGCACACCTTTGTGGATCGCCTCTCTCCCGTATTCGATGCCGCCAACGTACCATGCGAGATATGAGCAGAAGCTTTCAGGCGTCGGCTACGGCGTTCCTTTGTGGCAAGCTGACCCGTACGTCGCAGAAGATGAAGTTCGGATTGAGGGTTTTGCCTACGTATTGTACGTTCACTGCGTTTTATGGACCGATTCGGGGGAAGTCATGAAAGTATCGTACGGCTAGCGCTCAGAAACTCTACTACGTTGTCTGTGACAGTGCTTTCATGGTTCCCGCCATTCGTCTTTCGCAATCTGTGGGGGTTCTATGGCGTTGCATACGTCTCGTGCTCTTTGCATTGTCGTGTTTATTCTTGTCTGACCGGCCATTCCTCTCCTGTTCCCCGGAGGGAAATGATCAAAAGACAACAGAGATACAAGATGGAGACAACGATGTAGATAACCTGCAGTCATGTCCAGAACAAAGGATAGCAATCAAACACGATGACTATAATACTATAATTGCTGATTTACACAGATGGCAAGAAACGAGGGCGTGGATTCTTTCCCGCTGCATTATATCACGGGAACATGCATGCATGATACTGCTCTACAAATTCACAGAGACCGAATGAATGCCGCCACTCTTTCGGCCCCTTGCATGTCCACGGATGTGACCAGCGAGATGTGTGCATCTGGCCTGATTAACACAACTGCACCGACAGTAGCGTCGATCCCGTACTGCGTGTATGTCTTCTTTCCACCACCACCAGCAACTTCAACGACAGAATCCTCAACATGCACGCTAAAAATGCAAGTTCAAACCACAGTCGAGAGACCAAAGAGGTGCAGACATACATTTTGGCGTCGCGGACGACATCTGGGACATCTGTCCAGTGCAATCCTTCTTTGCGTCCCGCGAGAACAACATCTAATCGCAACAACGCTCTCTCCCTCTGACCATCCCCTGTCACTGTACCTTTCACATCGGCGATTCCGCTGAGGACCTTCTCGGCAAAGGTCGCCAGTCCTTCGGGGTTTTGCGCAGCGCTCAGGGTGCCGGGAAATACAAGCAATTTGAAAGAACCGTCAGAGATGATGAGATCCTGTACATTGAGCGAATGCCAATCGTTGAGCCTGAGGATGGGTGAGGGCGGTAGGCGCTCTCCAGGGATCAATCCTGATGCGAGGGGAGAGGGTTCTTCGACCGGGGTCAGGGGAGAATGATAAAGGATACCGATTCCACTGTTTCATGCAGAGTTAGATCTGGGTACAGAAGAGACGAGCATTAGCGTACCTAAGGAACCTGTTCTTGTCTTCCCATATACTATATTCGCGCATCGTCAAGACCGCTACGCGATGTTATGGGGTCAACACTAATGCCTACCGCTTGTATTTGCCCTCGCTCCCACCCAACTCGAAAGCCTTCGCAACGTGCCGATCGAGAGCGATGAGTTCGCGTGCGTAGGCCCGTCGCTCGGTATCATACGTCGAGAGTAAAGAGGGCTTGGCCCAGCCGCGAAGGACATATGCAATTTTCCACGCTTGAGGATTCAAACAAGGCGCTTGTGAGTGCATAGTCAATAAGCTTGGATGATGAAATGTACCGAGATTGTGCGTGTCACGCATGGATGCATTTGCACCCTGGCCTGCTTTAGGGGAATGCGTGTGGCCTAAACGTTCAAGGCATAGCCATGATGATCAAACAACTTAAGAACGTAATCGAGACAAAACTTACAAGCGTCCCCAGCGATAAAGACGCGGTTCTGGACAGAGTAGGCGGACGCGACCTGTTGGACAACTATGATAAACGAAGTCAGCTTGCACTCAATCTATTGAACTCGAACCGCCCACCCTTGTACGTGCTCGCCCAGGTGCAATTTGTGATATTCATTTCATACGGTTTGAAGACCTGTTGCGCATGAAGGTGTCAATCCCAGCACAAGAGAGGGTTCCGAGGTGGGGGTACATACTTTGTTTACCGTACTCTGTACCGAAGCGACAAGCTCCTCGCGCGTGAACTTCCGCTTTTCCCAGTGCCCAGGTTCGAGTGGAACGTAGAGACGCGCGGTTCCACCTGGCTTGGGAATCAACTATTGTCGCCAGTCTCAGGAATCAGCTTGACTGTATGCGTATTGAGAAGCACTCAACCCCAATCATTCCGCACACCGGAGACGTGATGACACACTTGATGCGCGTGTCGGGGAACGTGCCCATCGGCGTGAAATCCATGACGCCCCAGTTGATCGGACGATCCTCTGGTATTGATACGAGTCCAAAGATGAACGAAGAAAAAAATTCATTCGGGCGTACCACCATCACGCTCCATCTTGATACCCATGGTCTCACGAACCCAAGAGCGTGCACCTGCGCGCCACGCACAGCGAAATCAGCACAATAGAAGACACGACGACAATAGAATGCTGTACCATCACAGCCTACTAAATACTTCGCATGGACAACTCGCTTCTCTATTGCTCCTTTTCCCTCTGGTCGAGTCAACGTGACCTACAAGTCACGTGTGCTCAACACTCACTCAGAAGCACTCCACGCACTAGAGTATGATATGGAGGATACACGTACTTTCACGGGGTATGAATCTAAAACATCCACGTTCTCCGCCTCATCAATCTCCAAGGCGGTGGGGACGTACGGTTGTTCGACGTGCACACCGTATTTCGCTGCTGAGTCTTTGAGTATTCCTTCCATACCTTCTATGGGGATGGTGACCTATGTGGATTGTCAAGGCTTCGTTCATATGTAGATCGGTGATATTAAGATTTTTGCCTCGTAAGGATACCGCGCATCAGCTACTGATATGTTGGGCACCAGAGGTTGTCGCTGAGTATAGTGGCCAGGTAAGCTGCCAATCTTGGAGAAACAGAGCGTCCATGAGCCTACCTCAATGTGTTCAGTCTCGGGGTTAGTCATATACGCTGCCTGAGAAGAGAAATGACTCAATAATTGCGCTGGGACCTGTGATTTCGGAATACTATAAACACGGGCGCACCAGTGCAATGAGTGGCCACCCTTCTTTCATAAGACGTTCTCTCAATCCGTAGCTCTGCCATATCTCGGCGGTACCAGGTTGGATACCATCAGCCTGCCCATACGACTCCCCCGGTTGTCTGCATTGATATAAATAAAGGTCGCGTCAGAGAGCACTCTTGCAAAATTCACAAGCTCTTACCTGCGATCGACGATGATTGTCTGGACACCTAATTCCCCAAGGGCGTTCGCGCACATGAGCCCGGCAGGCCCAGCGCCAATAATCAGCACGTCGGTTGTCTCTACCATAGTTCCATTGGGGTCCATCGTTTGATACGTGTCTCGAAGGATGCTGATATCGAGGCAACAGTGAGAGATAGTCAAAGACGCCCACCATAAATACATACGCGTCTGCACAGGAGTAGTTATAGGTCAGTAAGTAATCAAGACAAATCTATTAGAAATACTCACCGATATGGGAATTGGGAGGAAGTTATAATGAAGTCTGCGTTGCTAGTGACCGCCGATGTTGACGGTGCAAGCAGGACGACTAGTACGTTGCAATGAGGCGCTATTGGTATATCGATACTCATCTCATATGACAAAAGCTGACTCGCTAGGCGTCTATCCATCAGATTCTCGCAGGATTAAGCAGAGAAATTACCGGATATGATGTCGAGTTTGGACACAGCACTTGACCCGTGATCTCATACGTGGAAGATCTAGATCCAGAGCGCTTCACGCGAAAATTTGCGACATTTTGGCAGTCAGTCACAAGTAGTATCAGGATTTTACGAGAGAGAAGTGTGGAGGACCCGGTGAGAAGACAGTGTGGGGAAAATGACGATGATCCGTTCTCCCTGATGACCTGTTGAATGGGGATGGTGGGATGTGGTGTGACAGTGAATGTTTACTCGTTTCGACAGTGCCGTAGGGGTACCCGAAGTGTTGAGCCATGATAATCAATGTTCATGACGAAGGCGCTGTAGCAGGCTGTAGCAGGCTGTATGTAGCTTTCGCAAGTCCAATTCCCGAATGGCATCTGAGATCGTGATCAGTTCGAACACGTTCGAACCAGCTCGACATTCCTCGGATAGATCCGAATCCTTTCTCCGCTGGTGTGAGCGTCCAGCCCATGCGTCTTCCCACTTTCAGGATTTAATCAAAAGGCATGATACTGCCTCAAGTTGTGCTTGTAAAAATCACTGCTATCGGGGCTCTTCTCTAGGACTACGGGATCTACCTGATCCTCCAGAACACTTCCAGAATCGCGACACAGTCCTCCGGCGTCTGACTGATTGCTCTCCAATGCACTTTGAGGCGTCTTGCAGCTTCGATCTTCTTCGATCTCTCAGTAGTCGCCAATGATAACCATTGCTAGGTAAGCATTTACCATACAGAAGATCACAGGGTCCTCCCACATGTCCCCGCTTTGACCTCGTTTTTACTCATATCATGTTCCAGGAGCTGAAGATCTTGTTCTTGAGCGTCAAACATCCGTTACGGGTATCTCGTCCGAGGCAAATTCGTTCAGGTTGAGTCGGAGTTGTGTTCCCAATTTCCGAAAGCCATTCGAACGCGAACGTCATACCCGAAGCATCTCTATCGCACCCAGCTATGTCGGCGACGCCAGCGATCCTCATTGTAAGTTTGTCCACTTCATGGTTATATACCACCCGTGATATCTTTATAGGTGGGCAGCGGGCCAACAGGGTTGATAGCAGCCATCACTCTTCGCCAGAACGGCATACCGATTCGGGTAATTGAGAAAAGAGATTCATTTCACGGAGGCATCCGCGGAACTGCGCTACAAGTCAATCAAGTCTCTCGTGACTGTGTCCTACTATGACTGACTTCGTGCTATGCATCATCGCTACAGCCCCGCACTCAGGAAGTGTTAGCATCCCTCGGCGTGCTTGACGATGTTATGACCATCGCGACGCCCCCGCTCATGATCGGTGCGCATGGCGTAGGTAAGGGGATCGTGGAAGAGATCAAATGGGCAGAAGAGGCCGATGCGTCTCCCGGTACGCCCTACGTCCGCCCGATCAGTGTGCACCAATCTGTGTTCGAGCACGTTTTACGGAAGCACTTGGAGAAGTTGGGCACCAAGATCGAATTGGGCGTCGAGTTGGTCGGGATTGAACAAAGCGAGGGCTCTAACACAGTCTTCGCCCGCCTCAAAGGTCAAGACATGGAGATTACTGAGAAATACGAGTATATAATTGCTGCGGATGGTGCCCGTGGTGTGTGCACAGTCGCTGGATCAGTTTGATCTCCGTTCTCATTGATCATAAAGGCACTACACGGCGGATGCTCGGCGTATCATTTCTAGGAAATACTGAGGAGGGTAACAAGATGTTCGTAGCGAATGTAGAGTGTACAGATATTGATCGCATAGTAAGCCGGTGATTTGCTCTACAGCAACCATGGATATTCACTCGAACTTAGCATTGGCATAGATGGGGTGTGTTCGGTGTTGGAGTGTACGTTATTTCCATTAATCAACTGCATACTTATTTAATGATGAACGTTAATATCTATGTAGGTTCTTTCTCAAACCTGTCGAGCCAGCACCCATGTTCCAGATTCAAGCTATGGGTGCCGAACTCCCGAACCCTCTCCCACAAGATGACGAAGGCATACAGAAGATGTTCAATCACATCAGCAAGTCAAACGATATCAAGCTGAAAAATGCGACATGGATTTCAGAATGGAGGTACGAATTATGCATCTTTAGTTTTTTCTGATATCTGACGCGTCATGATCAGAGCAAACATTCGCATGGTCGACAGATTCAGCGTAGGGCGCGTCTTCTTGGTTGGCGGTATGGATAAGCATGCCTTTGTTTCGTGGAAAATTCAGTCACAAGTCGGTTTATAGAATCCGCGCACTGTCACTCTCCAGCGGGCGGCCAAGGCGCGAACACCGGGATTCTTGACGCAGTCAGTCGCGACGCCGTTCTCACATGTACATCACATCGCTCACACTATTGCCAACAGGCCAACATCAGCTGGAAACTCGCCCTCGTTCATAAGCGTCTCTCCTCACCTTCTCTCCTACAAACATACGAAGACGAGCGTATGCCTGTCGTCGCCGAGATGCTCAACCTCACCTCTGATCTCCACCGTCTCGCATTCACTCGTATGCCTCTCTCCACACTCGAGGCACGGAAGAGGGATGGGGTACCGGGCGACCCTATGTGGAGACCGCGGCAGGGGTTGCAGCTCGGCGTCAATTGTCGCTGGAGTCCGATTGTGTTCGAGGGCAGGGAAACTCAAGAAGAAGCTAAGAAGATAGAGAGCGCGAAAGTGAAAGTGAGCCCGTATGGCGTCGCGGGAGACAAGCTCCGCGCAGGCGATCGTGCGCCAGACGCTTCCTTCTTGGTGGATACGGCCACAGGTATACAAACGACACTTTTCAACGCTATAGCTGGATTGAACAAGCATTATATCCTCGTGTTCGTCGGACGCACCTCCGTAGATCTGGACACATTAATTTCCGCGCTCGACAAGTATTTCCACGCTGGCCTTGCTTCGACTATCCTATTGTTTCCGGCTGGTTCCCATGCTCCTGCAGATGTGCCAGGTACTCGCTCGTTCGTTGATAGCAAAGGACACGCGCATGCAGGTTTTGAGGTGGATGAGACATCGAGGCTGTATGTCGTGGTCAGGCCGGATGGGATGATTGGCGCTTTTGCAACTGACGTGGAGCAGCTGCGTCGATTTCTCGCGGGGTTTGCGTCTGGTGTCGAAACTGCATAGCGCGCGCGTTTTGTGAGCGTTGCGATGCGAAGTGGACAATCGTTAGCACGTTGCTCCTTTGACCATCAGAGACATGTGCACAGATGCCAGTGCGTGTTTTGACACTATATTACTGGCAAGTGATGTAGCCTGATGACGATCTACACATTTTGCTTTTACACTTACATGACTATAAGATGACTTGTTTACTCTTGAATCAGGTAATTCAGGATTGCGTGCAAATGATATGCACGTGTATGTTGCGCAAACGAGCAGCGACGTGTCTTTCCTTGCTTCAGGACCGCTGCTTTGAAATGTCAATAATATCATCGCAGGTATTTATTCGAAATTCACAGTGGTATTGCCTAGAGCGAAGCTACTGAGCTGGAAGATCGAACCGGGCCGTCCCATACGATAATTTGAGAACTGTTAATTTACAATGTAGTGGCTGGATTCCGATGCATATTCTTTGGGGCTGCGTGAGTCTGCGAAAAGATGCCACGATGCCTATCCATCACCATGTCGCTTTTGAAGATGTATCTATGGAATTGTGCACAACAACGCACTCATCGCTGACAAACGCCTTGACATGACTGTCTTCTGGTGAGATCTAAAGACATTGAGCATGAAGCGGTTGGTCAAGATACAGGATGTGGCCATGACAAATGGAATTGGGAACTCGAGCAATTGTTCCTATTGTCAAGGCATCAAGAATGCTTTGGGTCCAAGACAGCAATCCAGCTTACCGGAGACAGTACCCAAAAGAAGGCATTCAATAAATACACGGAGAACATACTAAGTGTTATTTTAGTGACTTAGGCACGCAAATTGGAAGAGAAAGGCGTACAGGATGGTGTATATGGCTGTGTCCCGAACGAGCACACGTTGAAGGTCAGAAGACAGTTGCGATGATGACTGGTGTCCGGTGTCGTGGAATAAGGTATAAGTTGCCAGACCACCGAGCACAACTTCCAAGGCCGCTATCGGAACGAAATAGAGGGGCAAGTATTTCGGGATGTTGCTTGTTGCACAGAATGGCGCATGCACCAGTGGATTGTGGATGACTTGCGCTGAAGGGATAGATACAATCAGCAAACAAAAGGCATTCATCAATCAAGCAGCGACAAACTTGTGACTGCATGAAGAGCCTTGTATATGATGAAAGCACTTGCACTCATAGCTGAAAGGAAGCCGACTGCCATGCATCCCATGATCCGTCTACGACTCCAGCGCATTCCGCTACGACACAATGCATATACACGCATCATCAATGTAACTGAATGAACACAATCAGTAATAGTCGAATAAGGTAGATGCAAGCGACTCTACCATCAACCAAAGCTGCGGTGACGAACACACCTGTCCATCCTTGCCAGTTGAGCCAGTAACGACCTAACAGGACAATAATCAAAATCTTGACAGACATCGCTGCTAGCTACTCACAACTAAGTAAAGGTCAGCGAAGTCCAAGGTCAATCATCGACTTCAAGATGCAGAGCACGCACAACTGTGTGCCAAGTTTAGTATGAGTGATGAATCATCTGTGGATGACTCACCGAGTCAGACAGAGCGGTTGCGAAGAGGGCTTGAGTGCGATTCAATCAGGTTCGTTATTGGCCAGTCCTTGAACACGACTTGCTCACCGTAATTGTTGAAACTGAAATGAAAAACCTCAGCTAAACTCATATTTAAAGGATTCAATGACTGGAAGGCGTACAAGACAGTTGATAAACCGTAGTAACGATTCTTCCCCAACTCTGAGTGGTCGTTCTGTTTCAAAGATACCAAGAACTCACAATTAGAAATAAAATTTTGCCGATGGACCATGTATGTTTGTCCTATTCGAGAAAACAACGCTCTCAAATCTATGTCGGGGCAACTGATGCAAGCCTTACCCAAGCTAATTCAACCTGAATGTTCGTCAGTCTGCAAGTACGGATGCCTGAGGGAGAATATGCACACTTCATCTGCAAATGTGAGGACTGAAGCTTGCCTCAGTCAGGTATTCATGCTCAAGAGAGGGAATCCAGCCTACAATGATCATAGAATATCGCCATACTGGTAACCACTTGGTGAGTCGTGTCAGCTAAAATTAGGAGGTCATGTATGACATTTGCTTACATGCAGCAAGGCGGATTTTTTCGAGGTCATCAAGAGCAGTGACAGATTGAAGTAAATCTACGGTCCTGACCGCGGAAGCCATGAAAATGAAAGAGTTGGGCCTATGAACTGACTCTCCGAATCAGAACTAGGAGACTTACCTTTATAGCCTCCGAGCATGGCAAGCGTGGCATCTGATCAAAGATCCCGTCTCAGGGCGATGTCCTCTCAAAGCTGATGATCACCCGGACTTCCCATGTAGATTGTATCTATTCGAATTGCGAACTCCTTGTGGGCGCAAGCGGTCCCGACGGGGATGTATAGACATTAATACCACCGCAACTCGCGTTGTGTGGGAGCAGCGTAACCCATTGCATCATGAAGGATCAGGTTCTGATCTACGTCCGAATAGTGAGCCAGGCCATGAGTATACGGGTCACTGAACACAAATACTCTTTACATGGAGGGGAAGCCCACACGATCGTATGGTAGCTGCCACGCTCAGGGAATCACCACTCGACTGCTATGAATATACAGGTGAGGACAAATTCATCATCGAAGCCTAGAAAATTGTTCGCAACCAAACATTGAGACGACGCCGGTGACCCAAACGATTGTATGCGAAGACATACTGATTTGGCGTTAACATCTGTCCACGGTGCTCTAGATACGTTGATTCAAAACTTCCCTCCAACAGACTATGAAGAAGCCTCAACTCAATACGGAGGACGCAGACTAAGATGATCGCGCAGCTTTGATTGTGATGTATAGCGATGGAAGGCTTTCTTCCCCTAAGCCCGAGAATTCCGTGTCAACTTGAGAAACTTGCTTGAATTGACAGAATTGATCACTCACATACATATGTCTACCAAGCTCTGCAGGCCGACATGACAAGCATGGAAAAGAGACTATTTTTCAGCACCTTGATGACGGCATGATGGGCGTCAAGATTGACGAGCAGCGCCTCAAATGGACTGAGTTTTCTCATGACGTGTATTCGCACGAATAAAAGAGGAAAACTGGCGCCGGAAGGATCGGCAAACAAGCACCATTTACAAGCATGTGTGGTGGTCGAAAATGGATCCGATGTACACGTGCCAGTGTGTGCAAAGTGCGCACAGTTTCTATATATAAGTAGGTTTCACGACACGAGACGCTAGGAAGTATCACGCTAGAGAGGTCTACAACTTCAGTCGAGACCAATGGAGTCAGCTTGATGCTCACCTCAACTGTGGCCGCCATACAGCCGATCTGTAGCAGCATGCGGAGTGTTCGTCAATGGGAGTCGCCGCTGACCCACAACCGTGTGGGAAATCATCAGATTCTGTCATTCCCGAGCCGCCTCGCCAGCGGGCAATCAAATGAAACCGAAGGCCATTCACAGACATACCTTCAGGTGCAAGTCTTATCTGCGACTGGTGATGGAAAAACGTGAGCAGAAAATTTGCATATTAAACTCCTGAAACGAGCGAGGATCAGTATGGCACATGGGCTGCGTGCTTAGCTCACGACACCGAAAGATGGCGTCTGCGCCATTGCGCTGCAACTGAGATGGACAGTGGAAACCTCAGAGCGAAGCGGACCATCTAGGTAGAACCTACCAAATGCATTGACAAGAGCTATGACTCATCTTTAGATTTCCAGAGGATGACAAGTTCATCTGTGGAAGTGTATAGACTGGTGGCTTCAGCTTCCAACAGAATTGCACTATGTTTCAGAGAACGGTCGGAGTCTCTGAGGTGCGAATCTACTATTCCGAGCTGAGTATATTTAGGACTTCGCTAGTCGAGTATCTGCCACATTACTTTGTGAGCAATATTCGCTGTCCGATTATCCTCTATCGTTTCTCCTAAAAGTATCTCAACCGCCTGAATGGTGGATTTGACAACGGCATGGGTCTTGGCAGACATCTGAGCGACGTGCGACAGGGCAACCTGGAAGGTTATTGTGTAGTCATCGCCTATAACAACCAACAACTTATCTTCCAAGTATTGTTTGGCGTGACCCGAGTCCTTCACTTCAAACGAACAGCTGTCATGAGCTCCTCGAAGTCCATCAAGCGAGTTGACTATGATGGGACCCCGTAACGCAACGGGGGGGCAGAGCACATGGGATGCGATGCCCTGGTCTTCAGGAGATAGTTTGGGGCCACGTTCTTTGATGTACAGGTCTGAAGAAACAATCAGAGCCATGGCGCTTGTGTTGAAATTGCAATTAAAGCAGTTGTGAGAGAAGTGAGCGGTTATATGAGCGCCAGCAGCAACTTGCAAGTCAGCAGCATAGCAAGAATCCGGGGTCCTACGGGTGCCGGGGTGACAGTGGTTTCGCTTTCTGCTGATGTCATCTGGAACATCTCTTCCCCCCGTCCACTCGACTGCCAGCTGAGCGCTGAGCGCTGACTCACTGACTGCTGAGCATCGGGCAAATCAGAAGTTTCTCTCGATGAGGGAACTTACACAGGCACCGTGCATCTAAGTCCTGACCGCTGCTGGCTAACCTTGCGCGGAATATAAATGTGTAAATTATGAAAACAACAAGCATCTCCATTATTTTCCCAGCTATGCCGGCGACGCCAGCGATCCCCTCGTAAGTCTGAGCACATGATGATTTCAGACCTATACACCACTCGTGATACTTTTATAGGTGGGCAGCGGACCAACCGGATTGATAGCAGCTATCGCCATTCGCCAGAACAGCATACCGATCGGTGTAATTGTAAAAAGAGATTCATTCCACGCAGGTATCTGTGGAACTGGTCTGCAAATTAATCCATGTCTCTTGTGGCTATCTTCACCCATCATTGACTTGGTGTCATGCATCTTCGCTATAGCCCTGCAGTCAGCAAGTGTTAGCATCCCTCGGCACGCTTGACGATGCCATGACCATCGCGACACCCTCGTTCACGAGCGGCGCGCATGGCACAGGTAAGGAAATTGTAGGCGAGATTGAATGGGCAGAAGGTACCGATGCATCTCCTTTCACACCGTATGCCCGCCCGGTCAGCGTGCACCAATCTGTGTTTAAAAAATGTTCCACGGAAGCATTGAAGAAGTTGGGCACGAACGTCGAGTTGGGCGTCGAGTCCGTCAGTATTGAATAAAATCAGACCATAAGACAGTCTTACCTTCGAGGTGACTGAGAAATCTGAGTATATCATTGCGGCGGACGAGGCTTGTGGTAAGTACAATTCATAATCATCGGAACATTTTGATCTCTACGCTCATTGCTCATAAAGGCACGCCGCAAAGAATGCTTGGCATCTCATTTCTAGTGTTCAACGTAAAGTATACAGATATTGTTCGCACAGTGGCAAAGCAAAAAAGAACAGAAAAATACAAAGTTCACTCCAACCTACCATTGGCACAGATGGGGCGTGTCAGGTGTCGGCATGTACACTATTTTCATTGGTGAAAATTCAATGGTTATAGTTTCTTCCTGAAACCTGTCGAGCCAGCACCCATGTTCCAAATTCAAGCTTTTTGAGTGCCGAGCTCACAAACCTTCTCTCAAAATGACGAAGGCATATAGAAGATGTTTGATCGTATCAGCAGATCGAGCGAGAAAGATTCATCACAGGAGATTATCTCATAGATTGTCCAATAAATAGCTCCAATATCTATCCATCACCACATCGCCTTTGGGGACGTATCTACGGAAGAGATGTGCTCATCGCCGACAAGCGCCTTGGCATGACTGTCTTCTGGTGACATCTGAAGACGTTCAGCAGGAACCGGTTTGTCAAGATACAGGATATGACTGTGACGAATGGGATGGGTAACTCAAGTAATTTCTCCTGTTACCGAGGCATCAGATTCATTCCAGGTAGAACGCCAAAATCCAGCTCACCGAAGACAATGCCCAAAAGAGGGCATTCAATAAGTACGTGAGAAACATACTGGGTTATATTTCAGTGACTGAGACACATAAACCTAATGAGCGAAGCATACAGGATGGTGTATATGGCCGTATCCCGTACGAGCACACGTTGAAGGTCAGAAGACGGTTGCGGTGACCGGAGTCCAGTGTTGCGGAACAAGGTGTAGGTCGCCAAACCGCCGAGGACTAATTCTAAGGTTGCTATCGGAACGAAAAAGAGGGGCGCGTATTTTGGGATACCACTTGTTGCACATAATGATGCATGCACCAGCGGATTGTAGATGACCTGAGCTGAAGGAGATAGATGGAATCAGGAAAAGAAGGGGGTTTAACAATTACACAGCGACGAACTTGTGGTGGCCTCCAAAGACTCATATATGATGACAGCACTTGCACTCATAGCTGAAAGGAAGCCAACTGCCATGCATCCCATGATGCGTCTACAACTCCAGTGCATTCCGCTACGACACAGTGCATAGACACGCATCATCAGGGTGGCTGAATGTACGCAATCAGCATTATTCGAATATGGCAGATACAAGAGATTCTACCATCAACCAAAGCTGCGGTAACGAATACAGCTGTCCATCCTTGCCATTTGAGCCAGGTGCGACCTGACGAGAAGATGATCAAAATCCTGACAGGCTTGGATGCTGGTCACTCACACCTAAGTAGAGGTCAGCGGGGTCCAAGGTCAATCACCGACTTCATATGCAGTCAAGATGCAGAGCACGCACAACTGTGAACCCAGTTTAGTAGGAGCTCTGAATCTTCTGTGGAGGACTCACCGTGTCAGACAGAGCAGTTGTGAAGAGGACTTGGTGCGTTTCAATCAGGTTTATCGTCAATTCTCCGGCACCACGACTTGCTCACCATAGTTGTTGAAACTGGAATGAAAACATCTTAGCTAAACTCAAGTTGTAGAATTGGGTGGCTAGACTAACACGAGAGCTGATAAAGCATAGTAACGATTCTTCCCCAGCTCTGAGTTGTCGTTCCGTGTTCAACATGCCAATAACTCACTATGAGAAAGAGAATTTTGCCGATGGACCATCTATTTTTGTCCTATTCGAGAAGACGACGCTCTCAATCCATGTCAGGAGCAGCTGATGCAAGCCTTACCCAGACCAATTCAACCTGGATGTTCATCAGTCTGCAAGTACGGATGCCTGAGGGAGAAGACACGCACTTCATCTGCAAATGTGAGGACTGAAGCTTGCCTCAGTCAGGCATTCATGCTCGGGAGAGAGAATCAAGCCTACAATGATCATACAATATAGCCATACCGGCGGCCACTTTGTGAGTTTCGTCGTGTCAGCCGAACGTAGGGGAGCATGTATGATATGTGCTCACTAGAAGCAAAGCGGGTTTTTTCTAGGTCCTCAAAAGCAGCGAGATATTCAAGAAAATCGACGGTCCTGACCGCGGAAGCCATGAAAACGAAAGGGTTGGGCCTATGGACTGACACTCCGAATCAAAGCTGAGGGACTTACCTTTATAGCCTCTGGGCATGGCGAGCGTGGCAAAGATCCTGTCTCAGGGCGATTCTTTCTCAAGGACCACTCGGACTTCCCATGTAGATGTAAGATGTCGCATCTGTTCAAAGTGCGATTTGCGTGAGAGAGCACGCGGGCCAGACGGATAGATATCGTATCATGAAGGAAGGTTCTGATCTACGTCTGAACAGTGAGCCGGACCATGAGTATACAGGTCATTGAGCACAGAGACTCTCTACGAGGAGGGAAAAGACATGATCATATGGTAGCATATTGCCACGCTCTGTAGAAATTTGCACCACTCGACTGTTCAAGCACAGGTGAGGGCAGCCTCATTATCGAAGCAATGAGGATTACTCACAGATCAAACACTAAAACGACGCTGATGACCCAGGCGTTGATATGCAACGACACGATGCTCTAAATACGTTACTTGGAATCTTCCAACAGACTATGAAAACCCCTCCACTTGATACGGAGGACGCAGAGGAAGATGATCACGCAGCTTTGATGGTGATATATAGTGATTAGTGATGGGGGGCTTCCGTTTCCTAAGCCCGAGAGTTCTATGTCAACGTGGAAACCTTGACTGAGGTGACAGAATCAATTATACTCACATCTATATGACCCAATCCTGCAGGCCGATACAGTATGACAAGTATGAAAGAGAATGAACTGCAGCACCTTGACGATGGCATGATGGGCGTCAAGATTGACGAGCAGCGCCTCCAATGGACTGGCCGTTCTCATGGCGTTCATTCGAACAAACGAGAGGGAAGACTCTGGCGCTGGGGGATCGACAAACAAGTGCTATTGACGAACGTGTGTGGTCAAAGTCGATCCGATCTACAAGTGATGAGCAAAATGTGCACAGGTTTCTTATCCGACTTTCGGAACACACGAGCAAAAGTAAGGGGTTTCACAACACGAACGCTGGGAAGAGTCGCGCTACAGAGGCCTACGACTTCAGTCAAGACTCATGGATTCTTCGATGCGTACCTCAACTGTGGCCGACATACAGCCGATCTGTAGCAGCATGCAGAGTCAATGGGAATCACCGTTGACCCACCATTTAGAACAAGGTGGAACATCTTATTTGATCGTTCCCGGGCCGCCTCACCAGCGAGAAATCAAGCGGAACCGAAGGCCATTCACTTAACATACCTTCACACGCAAGTCAAATCTGCGACTGGTAAAGTAGAAACCATGAGTTAGCAGTCTGCACATGAAACTCCGGAGTCGAGAGAGTATCAGTGTAGCACATGGGTAGTTATTCATCTGCGCGCTTGAATCACGACGTCGGAAGTTGACGCTATTGTACCGCAACCGAGATGGACAGTGAGAACCTCAGAGCGAAGCGAAACATTGAGTAGAACTAACCATAAATCGGATCGACAAGGGCTGTATTTCCCGAGAATACCACGTCGTCCGATGGCAACTAGCAATGAAAAGTGTGTTGTGTTGTATAGGGCTGAGTACGTGGACACCGGTTCAGGTCGCATGCTGTCTGGAAGAAGCATGTGCTCGCCGTCCGAAACTCGAATCTTGCGGCTGCCGCGGAGCACAATCGGTCCTTCGCAATACGCAATGCGTTCAGGTCGGAAGAGAATCCAGAACATCGATTGAGATACCAAGAATCTGGCTGGGAAGTCTCTCTCTTCAGCTTGAATGTCTCTCTGCACCCGAGGAAAAGTGATACCGGAACGCGAAACACAAAAAAAATTCTTACATTTGATCAAGTCATCGGGTCTTTTTCAAAGGCCGGAGCGTGGGCTGAATGAACACGGAGACCAACGTCCATGCCGCAGAAAAAGACTGTGTCAACGCTACTTCGTCGGGAAAGAAGATGACCATACGCGCCTATAGACCCTTAGACATTCAAGTTCTACGATAGTCCATTATGTCTAGAGCAATCCGCATCTGCCCAGTCTACATCTACACCCACATCTACATCTACATCTACATCTACATCAGAATCAGCATCCACATCCAGAAATACTCATCCATGCCGCATATACATCGTCTCACACGCGCGCTCCCGACCATCGCGCTCCGCCATGATCCATCGCGATTGAGAGCCTAGCCTCCCAAAGGAAGTCTGTCTGCCCCCCAGCCTATGTGCTGCACTCCATCACCGTAAAGAAAGGCCAGT
This sequence comes from Heterobasidion annosum, assembly GCA_001457955.1. Lineage (NCBI taxonomy): Eukaryota > Fungi > Basidiomycota > Agaricomycetes > Russulales > Bondarzewiaceae > Heterobasidion > Heterobasidion annosum. The sequence continues at coordinate 1,298,560 of CVKZ01000012.1, read as the reverse complement.
TACGAACAATAGTCAGAGAACGCGGCGGTGAGACGGCCGTTTCCTTGATGCAAAACGTGATCCAAGAGAATAAAGCGACGTCAGTCTGGAACTCCCAAGGGCGGGTAACCACCATCGCACCCGACGTCAAAGGGGTGATGATAAAGAATAAAGGACGTAAAGAACATCAACGCACGGCAACGAGTAAGGGCTCGATATCCCGAATCGCGGCAGACGCGCGCTAACCGTCGAGCTACGCGATCACCTATCGCGATCTTTCCTCCAGCGCTCAGCTTCAAAAAGGTAGTTCGGCTGCCGCCACCCCTTCTAGCGTACCCCACCGACAATGACGGCGCGGTCGAGGTCGCCATTGCCAGACTGCGGGTCCCGCGATGTGAAACAGGATCAGAAAGCGACGACTGCCACTGGCGTCGAAACCGCGCACCCGACGTAGAGAGAGAGAAAACGTGAGTAAGAATGACAGAAAGCGCACGACACCTCGTATCACCGCACGCGGCGCGCACACACTCAAGTCGAAAATCCAGATCAAATCCAAGCAACGCTGCGCGCAAAAAAAACCCGCTCAATCATTAATCCAAACCACTACTATACCGCCGCGCGCCCGATCATATCCTCGCTCACATATCCACTCCTTACCCTCCACTCATGCACCCACCCCGCATCCTCGCCGCGGCTCACCAGTGCGCGCTCGATGCGCTGCAAGCACCATTTGAGCCACACGCGCTCGCGCACGACCTCGCCCGCGTGCCCCGCGCCCTTACGCGGGCCATTCGGGTCGATCGGCATCGGCTCCGTCTTTGCGAGTAGATCACGAAGCACGGGGAGCAGCGCATTTGCGACGACGCGCGCGGGCTTGGCGGTAGACTTAGCGGGCGCGACGGGCGGCGTAGTGACAGCATCGCTCGGGGCGTCAGGTGATGTGGAGGAGGATGCAGAGGAAGGCGGAGGGGCTGGGGTAGCAGAGGCGGTCGTGGCGCGCAGACATGCAGTCAGGAGGAGGGCACAGGCGATGGGGTCCGAGGCGAGCGAGGGGAGACGGTAGAGCCCGTAGAGCGCGCCAAGGGTGACGCTGGCAGAGAGCGGGTGGTGCGCATGCAGCGCGTGCAGTAGCCTGCGCCCTATAGTGGGCGAGGCAAGGTCCATGCCATATTTTGGGCGGTTCGCGAACACGTCGAGCGCGAGGTCGGGGCATTTGAGCTCCTCGCAGCGACCTAAAGGCGCATAGAGATCAGAAACAGACGGGCGAGAACGGAAGGAGGGGGTAGAGCGAGAGAGTGCACTCACGGACGAAGGCCATGACCATGTCGGGCTTGAACGTCCGCCCGCCCTCTCGCCATTGCGCGAACATCGCGACTACGCGCTCCATCTGCGCACGATCTTTGGAAAGCGAGAAGAGGTGCTTCCATGCGGAGTCGCGGACCTGAAGCGCGTCCTTGGCTGTGGGGCTGCGACCTATGTGCGCCTGGACGAACGCGAAGAGCTCGTCGAACCGCTGCGCCCGGGCCGCTGGATCGAGGCGGCCGTTGTGCTTCGCATTGGCGGAGGCTGGATGAAGCGAGGAACTAACCCCCGTCGGGGAAGTAGTGGAGGCTGACGATGAGGTGGGTGTGGACTCAGAGGAGGTGAAGGTGAACAGGTCGCCGGAGGTGTCATTCGAGTCGGTGAAGAGGTTGTCAACGTCGGCGCTCGCCGCCCTTCTTCCTTTTTTCGATTTTTGTGCTGAGTGGGGTCACAATGGTATATGTGCGAGCAAGAAAAGCATTGTGAATTGTGAATTCAGAGGCGTCACCGATTGTTGAGAAGAAAACGCACCTATGGGCGAGACATGGAGGCTTCGGAATGTCGCTGCGCGAGATGTGAGCAAGGTGCTAGGAAAGAGGTGGAGAGGCCTGGCTCTGGCCAAGGAAAAAAGGGTCGCCATTGTGGAGGACGACGAGGACGATGAGCTGCTCGACGCCGAAAGAGCTCTGTTGGTGGGAGCCAAACAAGGCCAAACCGCCTACGAACCGCCGTGGGAGCGCCGGGAGCCGGCGAGGACAGTGGCAGGCTTGCATGTTGGAGTGCATTGCTTTATGCTCGCACCGTTAGACTGCTCATAGCCTCCGCTTACTGGCAATCCTATCTGGACATCACCCAGATTCAGGAATATCTACATCTACAGCTGACGCGCCGACCGGCCACCCTATGCTCATTGTTCACGCAGACTAGGTTTCGAGAAAATTCACCCTCTCTCCATCTGAGGCAGGACGACCGCCATTGACCACAGCTGCCCACCTTGGGAGTTACCTCGTGATACATACATCCTTTTATGACAGGTTGTAGGTAACAGTCACCGACCGCCCCCAGTCGAACCTCCTCATCAGGCCCAGGAGCGTTGGAAGTCCAGACAACCCCCATTTCAAGGTACAAGGCCAGTCCCTACAGCATGAATGTTCCTCATGTCCAAGCGCGGCTGCACTTACTGTCATATATTCATGCCGTCGATCTTGCACTTGACAGCTTCCCCGCTTCACGCCAATCCTCAACCATTCGTGGGGGAGGTGCATCCGACCGGGGCTGTGTCGCACCGTCAAACCGGACGGCGTCTGTCTTCCCGCTTCTCGTGAATTGAACCGCACCATCTGTATAGCATATTAGTGTTGGCTTCCCTCTTCCGTTCTGGCCCCTCACGGCGTATCTGCGAATGCCGAGCTCCCCGCGCGATGCTATGGCGTTTAAGAGCTCTGATCGTCCGAGCAAGACTTTCGGAATTCGGAGTTCCCAATTGTCCGCTGAAGGACGTTCGACAGGTATAGTTGAATACACAATACACGGAAAGCATACTAGTCGTACCAAATTTGGCGTATGCATACACAGGATATTGCCATGCGGCCACCTTTGAAGTCATCGATCAGGACACAGGCAGCGGCAGGCGTCTGACATCCTTTGACTTATCTTCATACCCTGCTTTTCGGGCTTTTCAGGTGTCTGGTGATCATCACACTCAGATATCTTCCTCCGCAAGCGCATCTTCGTCGGTACGCCATATCAGTAGCTGGCGATGTTCGACTCCGCCAACACAGCGTTCGCTCGGGTGCAAGTGTTTCCACAAACGGGTAAATGGTTTGTCTACTGCGTCCGGTGAATTGATATGAATATTGTTGCAGCGGGACAAGCTTGTATTCCTGGTTCAGTCATACATTATACTCGTTCACTGCTCAACATCAGGGAGGGTCTTCAAAAAGAATACTTATCGACTGCCCGGTCAGCCTTATCGGCTCCAAGTCTCGTTTTTATTGGGCAAACCTTATCCAACCCCTTCGATTTCCCTTTTCCTCGTTTGTACAGGATACTCGTCATCCCATGACGTCTTCAGGTGATTTCAACGTGAGTTCACTTAACTCCAAGGGAACGAGAACAAGATTACAATAGTTTAAGATGCATGGGAGACGGTACTCGACGACGCACACCTCGAGCTGGCTCTCGAAGGTATATTCTCGCCTGCCTGTTATTGACCACGCGGGACGCCCGATCGCCGCCAATCGGAGTTGGCGATGGAAGTCATACATATGTGTAACTAAAATCTACATCTACAGCAGATGCGCGGCCTAAGTATGAAACATCCACCGCACACTTCAAATCAGCGAGCACAAAATTACATTACACAGAGATAAGTGGCTTATAGCAATCAACGACGTACACGTCGAGCAGTCTCCTCTCGACGATATATTCTCACCTGCTTGTCATTGACCACGCAAGACGCCCATCCGCCGGAAGATTGGGCTGCTTGATTGCAGTCCTTCACCCACCTCCTCATAGCTCTTAAGCCGTGCCGGTATTGCCTTCTCACAACCTCCTCGTCCACTTCGGTATTTAGCCCAGAGTTTCCTGAAATCGAGAGATCCAAAGCATCTGGAGTACAGTCCGTGGAGTCAGCAGCACATGGATTAACATATTGCTCCAAAAGACATGAGTTGATAGCCTCTTCAGAGGTTCTGAGTCGCTTGTCTGGACGACTAGCAAGAGGCGGAGCAAAACCCAGACTGTTGAAGGTGATGAGGCCACATCGAGGATTCGAATATGTTTTTCGAGGCGACGAGACGAATGAATCAGGAATCACTCTGAGAATCCATGTTCGATATGATTGGCGCACCACATCGATGAGAAATTTGGCCTTTTCCAGCGGAATTCCGTATATGCGAGCGAACACTGACGCAGCGCCGTCATAGCGGTTAAAATGCAAATCCAGCTTTCTGCCAGTATCGCACACGACGAAATGGGGTTTGGCCTTCGAAATAACCGGCGGGAAGGTGTCAAATGGGTACTGAAAACACGTGTCCTCGACTGTTTTATCCCCGTTGCCATTCATCGGATTGTCTCCAGGTCGAGTTCGACGAGAGATATCAGGGATGTCCTTACGTAGCGGCACCAGTCGATATTCGAAATTTTCCTGGGCGTCATACATCTATGAGCCATCAGAGGCCGGTCAGCGTGCGGACAGGCCAGAGCAATGTAGCACGCACATCCTCAATAAATGGGAGGTTCTCCGAGTTCATCCCGGGCCCTATCCAGCGTTGTCATAGTCTATCAATTATATCTATCGAAGGAAACAGCATCCATTGATCGGATTCGAGCGACTCGCGCCAATCTTCGCGCACTAGAAACAATGAATGAAAGGGGTTGCGTTCGAAAAAACAGGGCCACATACAGCATATAGTATTGGATTCTGTGTCTAGCTTCAGCGTATCATATTTCATGCCCCAAATCCATTCAAGATGGGAAAGCTACACAGATATATGAGTTAGGATCAACATGGGGGTTTGGGGAACTAAGGACTGACCATAGGATGGTTGATCCAGTGACACTCATTCAGAACGTAGCAAAGATGCACCGGAGACTCAGCAGCAGAATCCCCTGTTATGAGACATCTTGCATCTTTTTTGTGGCTAATTTGTGTTTGAGTGGACGGGCCTTGACGTTTTGACCGAGCTCTACGCTGTTTTGGGTCTATAAATGTGATTTTCTGAGAGTTCTCTGCAGGTAAAGATCTCGAAGACCACTTACTGCGGCGAAAGCTTGGCTCCGGATTGACCTTGTTGTAGCCTGTCTGCATTAAAATCCTGGAAGATAGATTAGTGGTTTTCGAGGGAGACTGGTGGAGTTCTTTAGAATGCTTGATACTGGGTGTTCAGGTTGAACTGTGCCGCGGGCTACTCGGAGTTGGCGATGAAAGTCACATGTGTGTGACCTGACGCGTATTTATCACGTGTTCATTTTCATACATACGGAAATATCGGAAGCCAGTTTCCGCTCATATTATGATCCTCTTACAAGGGTGCACAAGCATTTGCGTATGAAGCCCTATGAAGCCGCACTTGTCGGTCCACGCTGTTCGTTCAACAGCCGTTGTTGAACAAGCCGCGATGTGCCACCCCACGTGAACTCTCGCGGGCCTGGGAAAATGACAACCAGCATAAATTCTCGTAAATTGGGTGAAAAATAACCGCACAGCGCGTATGGCTCACTCAGGACTCGGTTTTTAAGTCAACCATGGACGGGTTGGCGAGACGCAGACCACCGGAGCAAAAAAAGTGGGCGGCGGGGGCGGCTGACAGGACGAACCAAGATCTATACGAAAAGGCAAGAGATGGACGACACCAAGGGTCCAACGGCGACTGCTGCTGACATGATTAACCCACAAGCAGACCCCGAGCGAACTCTGGGGAGCTATACTGTATATATATGTATGTGTATCTGAAGTGGAGAGCAACAAGTAGAAGAAACAGACAAAAAAGCAAACGAAAGAAGCACACCTACACACTCTACACCCTCTTCTCCTCGTCGCTCGCCGCGCTGCTCGCCGCCTCCACCACATGATGCCGCGGCTCTCTCCCGCCATCCGTATGGTTCTCCAACTCCTTCCTCAACCCGCCCTCCACATCCCTCACGCCGAGATCCGCCTCCAGCCCGACGTAATCGTACGCAAACTCGCCCATGTCGTAGTCGTCCATGCCGACCACCTCCGCCTCCTCCGTCGTGCGCATGCGCAGCCCCGGGATGTAGTGCATGATCCAGAGGATGATCGTCGTGAGCACGAACGAGTACGCCATCCCGCTCATCGAGTCCGCGATCTGGTACCCGAGCTGGATGTAGTGGCGGTCGAGCCACCCCCCAGGGATCAAGGCGATCCCGTCGAACCCGGCGACCGAGCTCTGCGCGAAGAGCCCTGTCAGGATCTGTGCAGCGGCGTGCCGCGAACGCGATGGTCGTCAGTGTGCGAGCGGGAGGAGGAGACAGAGGGAAAACACGCACGTTACCGACGATGCCGCCGATGGTGTGCACGGCGAAGATGTCGAGCGCGTCGTCGTAGTGCAGATAGAACTTGAGCTGCGTCGCGAAATTGCACACCGTGCCGCCCAGCACGCCGAACAACACCGCCGCGGCTACGCGCACACGCGAATCAGCCCCGCTAAACCGGACCCAAAAGCACACACAGAGAAACACTCACGCGCGCCGACGTATCCAGAACCAGGCGTGATCGCGACGAGGCCCGCGACCGCACCAGAGCAAAAGCCGACGACGCTCCACTTGCGCTCGAGCCTGTAGTCCCACAGCATCCACGTCAACCCGCCGACGCTCGCCGCGAGGTTCGTCACGATGCACGCCTGCACCGCGCGCAGGTTCGCGCTGAGCGCCGAGCCGCCGTTGAACCCGAACCACCCGAACCACAGGAACACGGTCCCGAGCACGACGTACGACGTGTTGTGCGGCTTGTACGCGAGGCGCTCCGTGCCGTACCCGCGGCGCTTCCCGAGGTACACGCTGATCGCGAGCGCGGCGGTGCCGGAGGAGATGTGCACGGGCGTGCCGCCCGCGAAGTCGAGCCCGCCCATGACGAGCGACCAGCCGTTCGCGTTCCAGGTCCAGCACGCGATCGGGTTGTACACGATCGTCGACCAGACGAAGACGAAGACCATGGTCGGACCGAGGCGCGCGCGCTCCGCGATGGCGCCGAGCGCGAGCATCGGGGTGATGGCGGCGAACATGAGCTGGAAGACGCAGAAGGCGAGGGCGGGGATGCGCGTGCTGCCGATGGAGGGCTGGTCGAGGACGCCCTTGAGGCCGAAATATTCTGTGGGCGGGTGGGGGTCAGCGCTGGCTTTTATTGCTGAGTGTGTGCGGACTGACTGAGGTCACCGATGTACTTGTTCCCGGTTTCGCTGAATGCGAGGGAGTAGCCCCAGAAGAACCACTGCGGCGGGTGTCAGCAACGTGAGCTTTTTTTTCAGAAACGATGAAGCGTGCGCGCGGGACACACCTCAAAGGAGACGACGGCGAGGGTCATCATGGAAGCCCATATCATGGAGAGGGCGTTCTTGCGCCTGAGGAGGCCAGAGTAGAAAAAGCCGACGCCGGGAATCATGATCCAGACCAAAGCAGTGGCGGAGATGACCCATGCAATGTCGCCGAGGTTGTAGACGGTGATGGCGCCCGTGTCAGGGTCGGTGTACTGCAGGTCGTTCGCTAGAGGACGTGAATCCCAATATTGTTGAAGAGGGAAGATTTGTTAGCGGTGTGCTGCAGTGGGTGACGCAAAGGGCGTACACGCATCGTAGGTGACGTTGACCATGGTGAAGACAGGCAAGGTCTAACTTCCAGAGCGGAGCGCGCGCTAGGATGGACGCCTGGCAGCGAGTCTGGTTGCTTCTCTGGATGAAGGAGGGAAAGGGGATGAAGGAAGGAGGAGAAGAGGCGAAAGGAGCAGCGACGCCCGCCCACGCCCAGATAAGCTGCATTGCACATGCCGATAACAGCATGGACAGACGGCTGCCCTGCAAATTGACACCTTGATCCCGCACAGCGACAACCCGCCACCGCTCCCCACCACCTTCACCTTGGCATCTTCCCCGATAGCGCCCTGTCCCCCGGCGACCGCCCCTTCCCACCGACCGATCCCCCTTCCGCGCCATTCTGCTCTTTCGTCGGGAATCGAAGAGACTGTGTCCCGTTTGAGGGGCGCTTTGGGGCGCGCAGGGTCGTATGGGCACGGATCTGTCAATTGCCGGACACTAATTTGCGACAGATGTGCTCCTATCTTCGGACTCGCCGACGTGTGCCTGTGGTTCATTTCCGCGGCCAATTCTGCTGCGATCAGTGGCACTATAAGTACTGTTACAAAACGTGGAGGGCGAAACGACGCGCCGTCCTTGCGACCACTAGGCTCGCACTCTTCTCTTCCCCCATCGAATCCTCCACAGATCAACAGAACATACCCACCCACCGCCTACTGGGATTTCGGTCACGCGGGACAGCGTGAGACCTGGGGAAAAGGGTGCACGGGGTCCGTGAGAGACACAGCGCGTATCGCCCAATCAGCGCCCGGCGTCGCGGTTATCTGCCCAAGCATTTTTCTTATCGAGCATTACCGTACTTATTACCAGAAATCTCCAGAAATATACAGCAGGACTACAGCAGGCACGCAGCTGCACAGGCACGATCAGCCCCAGGTCGTTGCCGCAGGCTTTGTTCTGCTTCTAAGTTCTTACCACTTTCTTACCGCGGCAGCACTCGGGATCGCGCTCAAGGCTGCTCAAGAGGGCGGGGAACACTCAGGGGTCGACAAAAAAAACTCGTACTGGGTGCTTATCTAGGTCAAACAGTTTGTTTTTTACTGAATAAGTGCGGCATAGTTTGCTATGTGGAGCAGCTTTGACCTCATAGAATTTCCTTCATCGGCAGTCTGGTGTGCAAGGCATCGTGTTTGTGCCCTGAGTCCCTCTCCTGTGACTCTCGAGTTCAATATCATTCGAGAAACAAAAGATCGCAGAGCTTTGGCATACATCCCAAGGGCTGGCATCGCAATTTCAGCTTTTCCATCCTAGAAAAAGCAAGCCCGTCGGAAACCCTGGCAATGCGCTATCCATGATAGAGCCTTGAGGCGGCCTTTCCCTCTAGTATAAGGACAGAGAGGCTAGTCTCCTTCCAAACACGCTCGCCTTCGCCTTCACGGTCGGGCGGGGATCGCTGGAGCCCAATGGAGAGGCCGCCAGGAGCATATAAAAGGATACAGGCAGTAAACTATTGACCCCCTTTGGCTCATCGATCTCCATTTCCGGTGCGCGAAGGCCCAGCCACATAGAATTTACGGCCGACTGCTGTCGGGCTCTGGAGGTCCTGCTGCGCCGCAAGGTGCCAGGTGAGTGAATAGTCAGATACAATCATACCAGCAGTAGTATTGGGATACCACGTCTCCGCCTCCGCGCGCGCATCTGCGTCGTCGGCACATCATACGAGTTCCAGCTCGTTCGTTCGCCGCGTCCCGACTCCCGCCTGAGCAACAGAGTGATGACGGTCGTTCTGGCTAGGCACGTGCATCGAACTATCATTTTAGGGGAGCGCTTCACGTCACCGCTCATGGCAGCTGTCCCGCGCGCGGTGCCCGAGTGGTGCCCGATGACATACCAGGCGTCCACCCGTCCACTAGTATGCAGATATACTGACAGGTGTCGTGAGGACTCGAGCGCGTGCATTACGCGTACGTGCCGCGCTTACTTGACTGCAGTGGGGCGCAGGTCCGCATCCGGTGTGCCATGCGCAGAGTGCAGTCCAGGACTGCAGGCGGGCTTGACTGGATCGACCTAATTGACCGCTGGGGGGCGCTATGGAGCAGTAGGTGGGACAGACGCCGTTGAGCATGCAGCATCGAACAGGCGACGGCGATCGGCTCGTTCGCGGTTCTTTTGCGGTTCTTGTGCTCCCGGTTCGGATATGCATGGACGTGTGCGCGGTGGGTGGAGTCCTCACACTTGGCTCGAGTTTTGCGCATGTCATCACTAATCGCAGCGATGTGATCACGCATTAGCGATGCACGCTCTGCGCGCGATACCGATGATCTGGTAAATCGGTACTTGCTCTGGCTGGTCCGGAAGAGTCCGCAGACGCCCCCATCGTTCGCTCGAACGCCTTCCGAAACCAAAACCAATTGATCCAAGAAGATAGTCTACAGTCCAAGCCGTGCCAGAACTTACATCTCGTCAAGACATCGAAGCTTCGAACGCTCATATTGCCCTTCTCTTTCACATCTCCCATCCACACCGGTCCGCCCACGCAGAGCTCACACCCGGCTCCCATCCGTCGCGCGACTCTGCATAGGCACAGAAAGCACGCGTGTGAGGAAGTTGAGCGGACGGGCGGCTCGGACGCCAGGGGGTCGACGGGACTCACCGCGGGCGTGTCAGGATGCACTTGGAAGGCGATCGTCGTCGTCGTGGCGAGCGCGTCGGGCTCGGCACGCTCGCTCCACGTGTCGCCGGGAACCTCTGTGTGCTTGTTCCCCACGACCCCGGGCGGCGTGCGTGAGGTCAGGCTATTTGGAGCGATGTTGAGGTCGGCACATGATACTACGAAGGAGGTAGCCGATGAATGATGTACGTACGTGGTAAGAACGGCGTTCGCGTAGACTTGGTCGCGGGGAGATCATCAGCAGTCAGCGAGGGGACGTCAGAGTCGAGGAACGTGCTGAATGATTGAACAGACATACTTTTGCTCGTTGAAAGATGGAAGATCAGCGAGACAAAGGTACCTGGCATGGCGAGGTACTGAGGGGACGACGGCTCGTCAACGCGAAAAGTGCATGATAAAATATAGAAAGAGCGAACGAACAGTGACTATTATCGCCGCTTGCACTATACTGCACGAGGTCCAGAGGGGTGTCATTTCACAGTACCGCGAGTGCGCGAAACAGGCACCACTCACGTCGTGACGATTCCTCTAGTGATCATGAATCTCATCAGGCCGTTGATCAAGTTGTCTGTGCTGCAATAGACTTCAGAGAAGTGCAGAGGGCCCGTGGAGGCTTGCTCACCTCTTCAGGCCGCTGCGCTGGCGGTGGAGGATGGCGCACAGGGCGAACGTGATCAGCACGTCGAGCACGGTGGCGCTGACGACGTTGACGAGCATGATAGCCTTCGCAGAATTCGGCGGCACTGATAATTAACGTGAGTATCGAGATAGTAATTTAGCACCTACCTGCAGCTTCTTCGTCTGGAGTGTGAGCCACAGCGGGCTTAAAAAGCTGACAGTTGGGATGATCGTGGATATAATATGTAAGCTATTACGGAGGACATGCGCTGCAAAGACGCACAGGAGCACAGTGATGACTGTCAAGAAAGGCATCAGTGGGTTCAAAAGGTTTCGACAATAAGAGAGATACCTAGACTAGTTGCAAACGCTACTGCCGCAAGGATGGTCTGAGAGTCGAAGGGGAGCCCTGTGAGTTCAACAATGGGCACGTCGAAGCTTTGGAAAGAGCGCACCAAGAAAGAGAATACCCATGTTGGGGCTACGGAATCTGGGTAAAGACCTCGGTGCACTGGGACGTAAGATTGAGCAGCTAACGTGCGAAGGCCAAGCGTACCACGTACGCTTGTAGATTCGAACCACAAAAAACCTAGAGTTGATTTCTCAGCCGTTATTCCATGAAACATGTATCTCCACTCTCACATTTGGCACAGAAAGGTTACGACACCCTGATCACAGAGATAGTCAGCGTCGTAGACAAAACGTAGTCGAGAGAGAGAAGCCTCAACTGTGAGCATGCCTTCGAACTGAGTACAATCTTTGAGTCAATTAGAGATGGGGTTTCAAGGCTATTGACACTCACGTGGAGACTCCTACAGCATGACCGAGAAAGGTCAAAATCAGTGCCAAACAACTTCCAACGCGAGCATGAGCAAACGCGAGCATGAGCAACTCAACCATGTCTCTGCCTGCCCTCCAAGAGCCGTAGAGTCACCAAAGTCGACAATAAAATAGTGATACGCAGCATGGAAGTGCAAGACCATGATGACAGTGTCGATGAACCTTGGAACGTGAACATCAGCATCCGTTTATTATCGCGCGCGCTGCCTCGGGAATACACGCACAACAGCACCGAGATCTGACAAGTCACAAGGGTGTCAAATGTCAACTGCACACAGATTTCGTTTCGGTGACATACCAGGGTTTTCAACGCCCATCGATCTCTGGCGGCATAGCTGTTGAAGTAGTGGATGCTCTGCAACGAGGTGATGCCATAAAATCTAGCATCCGCGATCGGTCAAGATTGTGTGAATACGCCTCGTACTGTCTAGACACAGGAGGAACCTGCAGACTCACATGCCAGATAGAATCGTCCCCACAAGGAGAGATCCATACGTGATCCCCATATTCACTCCGACATTGTTCGCCATCGTGAAGTCAAAGTGCTGTATGAAAAAAGAAAGGAGATTTCTGAGGCCTTTGCTCTCCCGGCCGCAAGTATTTATCTGGATCGCCTGAGTGCAGTGAAGAATTATTCTCGTAGCACATAGACAGGTCCCACAGCTCTGCGGGCAACACACGGATTTAACAATGACACCTACAGTCATCGATCTGCGGATAATCGAGGAGCTTGTTGGACAGATCGAAGCAGATTTTTTTCAGTCCTGTGGCACCTCAAGTCCTCACATCACTCCGACCGAGACCGATGAGGTGCAGAACATTATTTGCCTGCGTTGTGCCAAGGAGCTATAAGAAATCTATGGCACTTGATTGATATCTATCAGAGAGACTCGGTAAAAGTAGCGCATTAGCGACAGGCATCAAGGCAGGTGGGATCTTGAGACAGGAGTTAGAGGATCTATGGTGAGAATATTTCCATAATGCAAGCGGGCAAGTCTCGTGTTGGACGCTCCACATTGTACTCGGGACAGATCAATGCGCTATGGCTGTAAAGATCACGTCATAATTGGGGGAATATGTCATGAAAATGAATGATTCAGTGCTTACGGTGAAAAGCGCAGGAGCTGTGCGACACCACGGTCACGCATGATCGTCTAGAACGAAGTGAAGGAGACGATATGAGACTCCGGTGAGGCACGGAAGGTGAATCGACATCAGACACGGAAGTGACTGTATGCAGAAAGCATGTCAGTCTACGATGAGGTGCTACTCAACCCCACATAGCACATGAGAATTTGTCCTCAGGGCGCTCACTCTGGCTAGATTTCCGCAGGATGGGTATAAGTCTAGCAGTATCGGACCTCCTGCGATGACATCTCAAGAATCTTACAGTAGCCTGACGCAGAACAAGGAAATGTTGGTTTCGAGTCAAAGTCAGTCGGAGAGAGGAAGAGAGGTCACATTCCCCGAGAGATCAATTGAAACTCCGCTCCGTTCGCAAATCGGGGCCCCACGGGTAGAAACCTAAATATGGTAGTTTTACAGCCTTTGCGGCACAGTTTATGCTGACATTTGTGTGAGGTTCTGCCAGTCATCCGGCCGTCAATGTACAACCCAGGGCACTCGACGCGAGGGAGTGGGAATTATGCAGGCGGTCATCCTGCCCTGCCAGCGTTTCCTTCAACCAGGCTACAGTGGCTGCACACAGAACCGTTTTCTGTGTTAGTTCAGCTGTCATTGAGGCAGCATAATCTACTGAGTAACCGCATAACGCTTTAGCTCTCTCTCAAGGTCACAGCCTTACCAGTCAGTGTTCTTATCCTTCATTCTGTCATTTCTGAATCCGTTCTAACATTCCACTCGAAACAGAGCGATGCCTTTGAATGAACCCAGCACTGGCATCTACCTTTTACTTGCCGTGCACCTCACGAGCGAGGAGAATGTCTTCCACTGGGGACTCGCTGCCTGGTCCGAATTACCCGACGACGCGACACAGCTTCCGATTAGTCAAATCGTGTTGATTAAGAACGAGCGCAACGAGGAATTCTGGTTAAGGTGCACGCGCACCGTCGCGCTCAGCACCATCAACAATCTCCTCGGGTTCATCTTGCTCCCCCTCCCGACAGAGTTCCCAGGAAACCTCAGCGACATGCAGGCGATCCTGGCAGAGTGGCAATTGCTCCCGGGCGACGTTTCGGATGCGGAGATAGAATCTGGCATCGATTGGGTGGTTGACGTGTTGGAAGAGAATGCGGAGCAATGGGGGATGGACCTTGGGCTCGAGGGCAATCACATTTTCTCGCACGGGACGCTGCTCTCTATGAAACTGCGCACCGCGCGCTATTCAAACACGCGGCCCGCGACAGTGATACACCGTAGGGGTGTGAATATCATCAACTGGAACGCCTTTGATCAGTGAATGGCTGCGTAGTCTGCCGCGGCACCTTCGTCTAGGTGCCATTCCTCATCCACACATGTGAGTGGACTAGCAGCGAGGCAGATGATCTTGTGCAGCCAATTCACCGTGACGACTTCTTGTTTGTCGAATTTGGGCGCAGAAAATCGCTATGCACGCAGTGAGTGTCTTCTGTTAACTCTTCCCATGAATCTTCCTTATATTGTATTTGTTTCAGGGCTATGCCTCCGGACCAAATTCGTCAATGGTCGGGACCTGACACATACAGAATCAAAGGGTACGCAGGTACTGACACATGTGACTCTCGATTGAAAGAGAAAATATCAATTGGTTCACAGTCGGCATGGAGCGCGATTTTGAATACATTAAAAATACAACCCGAGCTCCCCAGATGGTAGGCGGGCGCCCTAGGGCAAACTCTAGATCACCAAATTGCATAGCTGCCTGTTCCACAACCATCTGAACAGATCCAACCACAGGATTTATGCTCGTATTCGGCTGTCTTCCAATGCGACCGTTGTGCAGCTCTACAGACACGGAAAGAAATCGTAAGTGCGAAAAAGCTCATAGTGGGACAGGCTTGAGCTCTAGGGACTCACGAGCATATCGGGTTGAACTTGGAAGGAGATGGTGGTTAATGTCATGCGCACGTTGGGATCACGCTCGTTCCACGTATCTCCGGGAATCTCTGTGTCCTTGTTGCTCACGACTCTTGGCGGTGTTCGTGAGGTCAGCCTAGTTGAGTTAAGGTCAGCACCGATCAAGGAAAAGGTGGGGGTGAATTACGTGGTTAGGACAGCGTTGGCATAGACTGCGGGAAGAACCGGACTGTTAACAAGGTGTCGTTCTCCACGAAGAAGAAAAATCGAACTTTTACTCGTTGATAAATGAAAGATCAGCCAGATGAAAGTAGAAGGCAAGGCAAGGTACTTTAGCAGGCGATGAGTATCCGGGGGAACTGATATAAAATGGGCTGCAGACGGACGGTAACCAATGTCGCGCCTTGTATGATACTGGAAAAGAAGAGATAGTTGTGAGATTCGCGGTGTCATCGATCCATGCGGCGTCCTGCTCACGTTGTAATAATTCCTCGAGTGATCATGAATCTCATCAGGCCGTTGATCAAGTTGTCTGTGCTGTCATAGGGGTCAACAAAGTCAGAAAGGCCCATGATTATTTGGCTCACCTCTTGAAGCCACTGCGGTGGCGTTGGAGGATCACGCACAAGGCGATCGTGATGAACACGTCAAGCATGGTGGCGAAGACGATATTAGCTATCATAAGATCCTTCGCAATGGTCAACAAAGTGATTAGTGGTACTGATGTATTTGGAGACCGGTGTGCCGCAACGTACCTGCAGCCTTTCTGTCTCGAGAGTGAGCCACAGAGGGTTCAAAAAGCTGTTCGATGATACAGTGAATAAAGCAAATTGTAGGTGAGGTGTACTTTGAGAGCGCACAGGATTATAGACAGTACTATGTAGAAAGGCGTTAGTGAGCTGGAAGACGGACAATGGTGAGTGAAGTACCGAGGCTTGTCACAAATGCCACTACTGCAAGGAGCGTCTGGGATGCGAAAGAGAGCCTCTTAACTTGGTGACGAATACATCAGAAAGCCGTGTATAGCGTACCAAGGAGGAGAACAGCCAAGGCGCAAATGTGGAATCTGGGCAAAGTCCTCGATGTACTAGGATGAGCTGCTTCAGCAGACGTCGAGGATATCCCCATGTCAATCGAGCGTGACTGCCACGTACACTTGCGGATTCGGATCACAAAAAACCTAGAGCGCCTGTGATTAGCTATATTCGCTGTGGACTACGTGTTTGTACTCTCACATTTGGCACAAAAACGTCACGACGCCCTGCAACATAAATATGGTCAGCAGTATTAACGACAGTAAGCCGAAGGAATCGTCTCAACTGTGAACACGCTTTCAAGCTGGGGAGGTCCTTCGATTGAGAGAATTGATGCTTCCAAGACGATGAATACTCACATGGAAGCTCCTGTAATAGAAAAAATAAATTGAGCATTGATCAAATGATCTGACGAGCGCGATAGACTCTACCATGTCATTATTTGCCCTTCAAGCGCCGACGCATCACCAAACGCCACGACAAAGTAATGATATGCAGCATGGAAGTGCAAGACCATAACGATGGTGTCGATGAGCCTTCAAAGTTCAAGGTCAGTGCCAGGTCGTTCTCGCACTGGAAACCTCGAATATAGACACACAGTAGTACCGAGACCTTGATATTCCGCGATTCGGGTGCTCCACGTTCAACGTCTGTAAATTTCTTCGAGAGTATCTTGATTACCCACCAGTGTTTTCATTTTCCACTGATCTCTATCAGCGTAGCCGTTGAAATAGTGAATGCTCTGCAGCGATGTGATGCCATAGAATCTATCAACGACGAATGGGTCAGCATACGATTTTGGACGAACGAAGAAACTTGTCAAAGACTTACATGCCAGATAGAATTGTTCCGATGAGTAAAGATCCATAAGTGGCTCCCATACCCGATCCGTCATTTGTCGCAGCCATGAAGATTGAGTCCTGTGTAGAAGAAGAGGATGCTCGGGGCCTTGCTCTCCCCACAGCGAGTTCTTATCTAGATCGTCTGTGGGAAGCCGCGATGTTTAAAGAAAGAAGCTCCGTAGTAGTTCCGCGCACATAAAAGTACGCTGCGGGTTTTTTTTGCTACCACAGCTCTGCGGGCGATACCTAATCCCATAATCGCCATAATGGCTCCCACAGACCTACATATACATCACGCAACAGCCCTCTATTATGCGATGTAGGAGCTACCGCTATTCCGTATCTTCAGGGAGCGGATCAAACTATCAGCGTATGGCCAGGCAAGTTCAGAAGTTGTGGAGCTGTCGGTCAAGACTAAGCTCCCGAAACATATCTTCAAGAGGAGTATATTAAAGAGCCTACATACACCTGCTGAGAAGCCTTCGAGACCTGTGGCTTGTCGAAGACTCGCCCCACCCCCAAGGGGCACAGCACGACCTATATTAAGGCTTGTCTAGACGTTGATCACATCACAGCATTCGGAAATCGAAAGGACCGGGTCTTCATGGAGAGTTCACAGGTTTCTGGGGTGTGCTAGACAGGATGGGGACCAATGGCCCACAAATGTTTTCATCCAGAAAATGATGGAGATCTGATAGTTGCAGGATAGCATTCGCTCGTGGAACTCGTTAGATTCTTGCTAAGGTCAGCGTATACATGAAGGACATAGCGGGGGACACCTTCGATCTGTAACGTTCCATGCGACATGAGGCGAAAGGAGTTCCATGCAAGCTATAAACGCTTCAATCTTGGCCAATTAAAAGATGGATTAGAGCATGATGTGCAGAATTACTCTAGAACTCACGTCGGAATCATCGGAACAGGTCATGGGGTGATGAGTATTCTGAGCTTACGGAAAGAGGTATATTGGGATGTCCATTGAGTAATGCAAACACGAGACGTAGAGCCAAATCTTTCGCTGAGGCCGAGAAAGGGATAGCCAACTTCATGAAAAGCAGAAGCAGCAGTGCCCGGGCCCCGCCGAGATAGCCGACGGGACACACGTATATTCCCTCCCACAGTACATCCCCTCAAGCACTCAGGGCGCTCTAGCCCTAACATCAAGGAGGGGTGATTTGATCGTGAAGACTGCAGGCTGAGATGGAAACCGACGGGAGAACAAGTTGGTCGATGTGAAAGAGAACTTAAAATTCATTATCACCGTCGTGGCGCCGCGGGACACTGCCACAGTGCCACAGCACGTTCAACTCCGCTGTGCCGAGAAAAACATCGGAGTCCCAACAGACATATTTATCGATGAAACACAATGTTTGGATCATAGACAAAGGTCACAGAATAAAATTGAAAAATTTCACTCTCTACATTCATGGAGACACAAAATCAGTAATCGCTGGCTCTCTGGAATCTCATGAGAATAGAGTGACATTGGGTTATTTTTTCTATAACCTCGCTATCCACACCATCATACACGGCTCTCATCTGCGATGACCGTTGTGCCGCCCTACGGGAATGAACTCATATGTCAATATTTTCTGAGCGGCTCTGAGCTTCGAGAACTCACCTCGACCTGGGGCTGGATTGTGAAGGACATGACTGTTTCTGTTGTGTGGGAACTGTTGCCGTGATGTTTCCATATATCGCCGGAGATCTCAGTGTTCGACTTGCCCACAACTCTTGTAGGCATCCGTGAGTTAAGCCTGTCCGAACAAGGGCATCAGCATTTTTTTTAGTAGAAGAAATAAGGAAAGCCAATACGTAGTTAGAACGGCATTGGCATAGACTGTGGAAGATTTGTCAATTATGAGACTCAATCCATGGGGACAAAAGAGAGACAAACTCTTGCTCGTCATGAGATGAAAAGCCGTCCAAACAGTGTTGTTAGGCATGGAGAGGTACTGAAAGAAGACAATGAGCGCCAAGAAAAGGTTGTATAATAACGAACTGACTGTAACAAGTAACACGCTTTGTAGGATTCTGTGGAGAAGTGACCTCAGCCATCTTAATTGTACAGTTGCATCGATACAAAGCTCACGCAGCGACAATTCCTCGGGTGATCATAAATCTCATAAGTCGATTGATCAAGTTGTTTGTGCTACCAATGCGGGTCAATTTGGAGAGGATTAGTTGAGAACATGACACACTACTCACCTGTTGATATCGCCGCGTTGACGATGGAGGATGATGCATAGAACAGCTGTGATGAAGACATCGAGTACAGTGACAGTAACTACATTGGCAGCCAACAAAGCCTTTGAATAATGGTCAATGAAACGAGACAAAAAGTGATCGTCAGACAACCTACCTGCATCATCTTCATATTGAATGTTGCCGACGCAGGGTTTAAAAACCTGCAGGTAGAGATATTAGTAAGACAGGTAAAGACACAGTGCACGGCAAGAACGTACATAATCACAGTTATGGCTGCGGGAATGCAGTGAGAAGAAAGGAGTAGTGAAGGTAAAATGTTGAACCGAAAAAAGAAATATGCACCTATACTAGTTAGGAATCCCACCGCCGCAAGAGCAGACTGACGTTCGAAAGGAAATCACCCAGTAAGGTCGACGATGAGCATGCCATAGCGTTGAGAAGCAACGCACTAGAAAGTAGAAAATACAGATCGCAAAAACAGAACGTGGGTAAAGTCCTCGGCAAACTGTAATGAGGTTTTTCCAGAAGATATTTGGAACGTGAGATTATACATCAGAGACTATTCAGAGCATAAAACCTACGCTTTTGGATTCGAATGACGAAGAACCTAGGCAGCTCTTTAGGCCTAATCGACAGCAACATACTCTTTATACTCACATCTGACAAAGGAACATCACGAGACCCTTTATAACAATTAGTTTTGTAAACATGATTGAAGCAAAGTGAGTATCCTACTGTGAGCGGGCTCTCGAGCTGAGCAATCGGTCGATGAGTTAGGTATGAGATTTCGTGTCCACATACACTCACATCTAAACTCCTACACAAATAATGCAATTAGCATAATGCAACGTCACTCATGGGTCTTGATCGACATTACCATATTCGCCTTCCATAAGCTGACGAGTCGCCAAACGCTGCGACAAAATAATAATATGCACATTGGGATTGCAGTGCCATAATGAGGCTGTCCATGATCCTATCAAGACGGGCATTAGTGGCAACCTAATCTCAGACTGCCCGCAACGCACCATAACACAGAGACCTGGCACCCAATTTAAGCAAAAATGCCTCTCGGATTATAGAGATAATCTCCTGGCTACGCACCAATCCTTTCAATACCCATCGGTCTCTACTTCCATAATAGTTGAAAAAGTAGATGCTTTGTAGTGATGTAACACCGTAAAGTCTATGATCCGTGATATACCAAGCTGTCAGTCAATGATTTTCGTGCTGTGAACACACAATATTCGGGACTCACATGCTAGATACAATTATGCCCAGAAGCAGAGGTCCATACGTTGCCCTCACTTCCTCAGAGATATCTGTCACTGCCATGGCGTTCAGTGGAAGAAGGGTGGAGGGCAGACGCTGTGTCTCCATTTGCCATAGCAGGTATTTATACTTAGCCTGTGGAAGTCACCGTGACAGAAGCAGTATTTTGGTGGAAAACACAGCCTATACCATTCTCCATTCTCTATGCCCCCATACATAGTGGAAGTACGACCATTGATAATCAGGCGTACATATTAGGTCTGCGATGCGGGCGAATTCAATCGCAATGTGTTCCATCTGCAGTCAGTGAGGTGGAAGGCACAGGAGACGAGGTGACTTCGTCACGAACGCGCGAAGTTCCGAGACCAACCCGGAATGAGTCGGAACTCTCAGCTGACAGCACTCCCACCAGAATCATGAGCCGTGGAAAACTTAAGAAAGAGAAGAACTCAGCGTCAGGCGATAGAAAGTCCCTGGATCCATCTCGAGCCTCTCGGAATGGAAAGAAGCGGTAAGGCCCTGTCCTGTGAACGACCTCGCTCTGCTCCGAAATCGATATCTCAAACAGATCAACACGTTTGGCATTTTGCGTACCTCCGTTCTCTCTGGCGTAAACCCCACGAATCTATGAGGCATACATTTCAAGACCAAGAGGCCCCTGCAGCGGTCAAAACCGACACAAAAAGTTTTGAAGTCAGTGCTCGGGGAGTGCTCGGGGTCAACCTTGTGGGAACCTGTCGTCTGCATCGAACTATTGGAAGAGGTTCTATGGAGAATGATGGACCTTTTTGAAGTGCTTGATAGTGAGTGTTGAGATCTTTGAGACTCGCACACCGCACAGGTTGAGGTCGAAACGTTGGATTTTGGGTATACGACGCCACCTGGGTTTGGCCATGACTTAGGTCACATGTGTGCATGACCCGACGCGTCTATCACATCGTTTTCACGTCATTTCCATCCTTGAAAAAGGGATCGTGCAGTTCATCTGCTCATAGACGCTGTTCAGGCCTTATTACTTGCATCCCGTCCAGATCCAAAAAACCTATATCTAAAGCCAACATACCACACACCGAGACGCACGTAAGTATGGAACATCAAACTTATTACAACCCCACACTACCTAACAAACGACCTGGAAGCCGAGCGAGCCAACGTACAGAACGCACGAAGCGCCAGCCCCGCTGGTAAGTACATAAATGGCGTAACAATAACGTGAACTTCGACGGCTTCAGGGCTCGATACGATCTTCATCGCACCACGAACTCGGTTGAAAGGCCCTTCCACCGGTCGTCTTCGATGTGCCCTCTCATTAAACTTTGGCTGATCTGTTTATTTTTCTGCTCCTGTGAGATATTGGGTCGCACGGCTGTGCGTAAGAACTCGAGTGCTTTAGAAGCGGTCAACCGCTCCTGCACGTTGGCCGTCACCATGCCGTCTAGCAATGGAGCCAACATAGGAAAAGATGGAACAAGATACTGATAACATGTGTTTAGATTAGATGAACATATAAAAGTCACTCGGCAAAGGCCACCGACCTGAAACTTGTGGCAAAATAAGACACCCAGTGCACCGACATCGTATGCAAAAGCATCATAATCTAGCTCCCCTTGCATAATGTCCAAAGGCCGATGTGCGAACGCCACCCAACTCTGATTTGCGTCCAGACGATCTACACCCGAGGGTAGGATCATAGACAGACCATAATCGGCAAGTACATAGACAATACGCTTATTTTGGAGCAAGCGCTGTCGTCGATCGTAGGCAGTAAAGCGCACGTCACACCCAAAATGGTTCAAGAGCACATTACTTTCTTTAATGTCCTGATCATATGCTGAAAGGTCAGTAGACGAATGCACCACATAGCAGTCTGTGACTTCACTCGGTGGACAATTCGATGCTCGTGGAGAGTCTTTATGCCCTAGCAACAAATCTCAGATCAGATGATGCCAATTGGGATTGACGAACCTCTAGAAGACATTCCATGTATTATAGACATTGTTCGATTCCACTCAGATGGAGTGATACCCTTGTGGCCATACTCCATCTGTCATCACAGCATCAGAAACATATCGACGTCTTCGAAAACATTGACATTGACCCTGGCATAACCACAAACCATACATCCCCATATTTTAGAAAATCGAGTATCGTTACTACGCCGGAAGACTTATTTGCGGAGGGCGTGATGCTTTTGCTAAGAAGTCGAAGGATTCGATACTCGTCGGAATCATCTTTGATGATTTTCATGACCACACTTCGTTTCCGCTCGTCTTGTGCATACAATATTCTGGGCTATATGGGTCTTGAACATCAGCCCGGTAGGTTGTTGAATGAATACATACACGAATATCCGCAGCCAAGGCAGGTGCGTTACTGTCGAGACTCACGTCGCCTCCAAAATGGGCGTACAAGAGGGCCACATCATTCACGTTAGGCTCAAAAGTGGGCGTGAGACAGTAGGGTATCGGTGTTTTCGACGAAGGGTGATAGCAGATTTGATACAATGCGTATCCTCTTTCAAGAAACCAAGATCTCTTAGAATCCCAGAAGAGTATTTGGCTGGAATTTTGGTCTGCACACCAAGGATCGAAGGGAATCTGGGACGAACCAGTCATGATGATGTGCAAAAAGCCAGACAATCTGACACACCTCAAAGGATTCGCCTGCATTTGGCGTGTCGGGAGAGCTGTTTCCGTTCATATTGTGATCCCCACAAAGCCGAATATGGAAATTCAACGTTCGCAAAGCTCTTTGTTCAACAACTGTTTGTTGCTGTTTGTCAAACCATGTCGAGCCGCATCGTGCACAGCCTCAACTGTGAGTACGCTTTCGAGGAGCTTTGTCGGTCCAGAAGGGCTCAACACAAGCCAACGCTCACATCAAGGCTCCTGTTCAGATAACTCGCTCAGCACGGTAAAAATCCTTGGATAAGCTAGGTCAGTGATACCACATCTAGGCTGCAAGAGCCGATGAATCTAAATGCTGCAATGAACCACTGCGTGATGTGTGGCTCGGCGCTGCGAGACTATGGTGAGGCTCTTGAAAGATGGGCCTCAGATGCACCATAGCACAGAAATCTGGCGCGCAAACACAAACTCAACGATATCATCACGAATGCGTCGACAACGCCCAAGTTCCTTCAGTGCCTATCAATCTGTGGATGCGTAGTGGGCCAAACAATGTATGCTTTGCAGCGACGTCATTATGTATAGCATTGTATCCGCAAGATGTCCTCCGTTAACATCTCAGATAGTGCAAGCGAACAAAATCGAAGACTCACATGCCATATGATAACCTCGAGGACAGAGAATCCTACATCTTTGTCAGACTCGCAATGACCACCATGCCTTTCGAACAAATATAAACTGTACACACGTTATACAGCTTTCCCATCGGAGGTATTGATACAGTTTTTGTGTGAAGCTACCTGCTCTCCGAGTTCTACTGCCTGATACGATAGAAAATTGAGTGCAGATCTATTGGTACCTCGTATATACACTGAAATGAGGGACGAGGGCGCTTTCGATGTTCTCCAGGCTCTCAGGGATAGACGGCTAGGGACAGCGTATCAGCGTATCACAAGCGCGCGAAGTTCCGGGAACTACGAGGAAACGGATAACCTACGACGAAACAAGCTCTTTTAGAAGTGGTACGCACTCACCTCATATCACAGTACCATGGCGATACTTGACAGGATCGTCGCAGCTTCACAGGTATCTCCAATGAAAACCAAATCAATAGCAGGTTCCCATGTTGCTCCCAAAGTATCCTCGACGATGAGGGGCTGATTAATTGATACATGCGAGCACATACAGTCGTAAGAATATCGACACGAGCAATACAACCCGTGAGCAATGAGGCCATAAGACGCCCCATCGTCAGGGTGATAGAGATATTGATCCAGCTGATGGTCGAGCTTGAACCTATCCGCG
Source organism: Heterobasidion annosum (assembly GCA_001457955.1). Classification (NCBI taxonomy): domain Eukaryota; kingdom Fungi; phylum Basidiomycota; class Agaricomycetes; order Russulales; family Bondarzewiaceae; genus Heterobasidion; species Heterobasidion annosum. Next base: position 1,274,578 of record CVKZ01000012.1, on the reverse strand, counting down.
TCTCCGGTCAGGATTCCCTTGGAGATGGGAGGAGCTGAGTGACGCTTTCGCAATTCTACTCCATGAATTAAGAATGAGGCGCAATCAAACGATGCGGCCGAGGATCTGTGTATCTTCCTCGTGGCCCTCAGTGCCCAATCACGTCCTGGCTGTTCTCAAGCGTGGGCGTCGTGCTGCTCTGCGAACGCAGGAACATCAAGAATAAAATTCAAGGATCGCTGGATCACTCAAGGCTGGGGAACTCACAATCAAGTCGGGTAGAATTTGGAAAGCGACAGTCATCGATGTCGCAGGCGCGTTTGGGTCGGGTTCGTGCCAGGAACTGCCAAGAGCGGGCTGATCACGACCTTTTCTGTCTGCGCCTCTTCGCGGCGTGCGCGAGTTTAACCTGTGTCACAGTTAGAGGTGCCTGATAGAGTGGGGTGGGGATGCTTAGACCGTACGTGGCTAGGACAGCATTAGCATAGACTAGATTCAGTGACTGCGTGAGAAACAGGTCTTTGAATAAACGGGAACCACGAACCCTTGCTCGCTGATAGATGGAATACTACCCAGATTAAGTTGGAAGGAAAAGCAAGATACTAGAAAGAGGCGATGAGTGTTGTATTCAATAGATATAGCAATGACCCAACAGTGATTAAAGTAAGTCCTTGTATGATACTGGAAGATAGACACATCATCAGACTGGTCATAGAATGGCTGGATATGAGTCGCTCACGTCGTAACGATTCCACGCGTGATCATGAATGTCATCAATCGATTAATCAAGCTGTCCGTGCTATGACAGAAGTGTGAGTCCGTCAATTGAGCGAAACTGCGATAGACATGCCACGAACCTCTTCAGGCCACTGCGATGTCGATCCAGGATGGTGCAGAGAACGATAGTGATAAGCACATCGAGTACAGCACCGTTAACGACGTTGCCGATCGTAAGAGACTGGGTAGACAATGAGGACGGTTAGAGTCTACTCATTCGCGACATGGCAATGAGAATTACCTGCATCCTTTTTGTATTTTCTGTGATCCAAACAGGGCTCAAGAAGCTAGTTTCCGATATTTCAACAAAGTGAGAAGTACACGCCGATACGCGAGAACGTACATAATCACGGTGATGGCTACAAAGCAAACTCTGGTGAGGTATAGTGAGCTGAGAGGGAATTCAAGGCTTACTAAGGCTGGTCACGAATGCTACTACCGCGAGAAGAGACTGTCAAAGAAATGCCAACCTTTTAGTTCGTTCATAAGCATGCCGGAGGTGAGCGACAAACCAGGAAATAGAATGTCCATATAGCGACCACAGAATCTGGATGCAGTCCTCGATGAACTAAAGGCCGAGCAATTCAGTATGCGTGGAAAAGAGGCCACCATAACACATCACATACACCTTCGAATGCGGATCACAAAGAACCTAGAGTCGTTTCATTCAGCTATAGTCCCATCGCAGAATGCATAGTTTCACTCTCACATCTGACACAAGAATATCACAAAGCCCTGCATCGAGACGAACCCTCAGCATGCTGAACGCAATCAGTGAACGGGAGTCTCTCAACTGCGCATATGCTCTCGAGCTATGTGATATGGGTCCTTAAGCAGATCTCAGCGACCCCTTATCGGCAAGCACTCACGTCAAGGCTCCATGTCTGTCTGCGAAGAGCTGTCGAGTCGTTGAACGATATGACGAAATAATGCCATGCAGCATGGAAGTTCAAGACCATGATCAACGTGTCCATCGTCCTTGAGAGCAGCGTTATACAGTTGCCATCGCGCCGAACTGGAGAACGCACCATAGCACAGAAACCTGATACGCCGCATTCGTAAGAATGTCTATCAACCTCAACAAGGTCTCAGCAACCCACCAGTACTTTCAATGTACGTCGATCCCTGCTCCCGTACTGCGTGAAGTAATGTATACTCTGCAGAGATGTGACGCCATAGAGCCTTGAGTGGATCCAACCATTCCGTGAACATCCCATGCCAAGAAGAGTGAAGACTCACATGCCAGAAAAGATCGTCCCCACCAGCAGTGACCCATATGTGCTCCCCAAGTTCGCCCCTTCCTCCGCACGGCCGGTCAAGGAGGTGGTTGCGGACATGAGTTTGATCCCCCAGATCGAGGAAGAGGAGGGCGTTTTCTCCTCGTTGCGAGTATATATGCAGCTGATTGATAGGATGAGTCTGTTTTGGGGATCAGACGTCCGTGCTGACCGCCCGACTAGCTCGACATCACGTACCATGGAGTACATAAACAATTTCAACTCTCTCCATGCTCTCAAGATCGCCGCGCCGATCAATCTAGTATCTCTGCACAACGCAGACGAGCTGGAGACGATGACTGCATGGAGAGGCGTTCATATGTAGGTCCATTTGTATCATCGCCAACGTCGTGATGGTGAAATTCTGGCCCAGATACAGATACGCGAAGAAATTTGGAAGGGACTGGTTCGATGAATCGCTGTGTATCACTTGTGTATCGCCATTTGTCGATTTGTCGAGATGAATAGGCTACTGATGGATGGCAAATTTTAACAGTCCGCGGCGGTTCCTGGACAACGGAATAATACAGTGGGGTCTCCTAGAAGTGGAAAATCCAGGAGAAACTGCTAAATGAGTACTGGGACGAGATTTCGACCAGGCGCCTCCGGAGTCTGCTCGCTATCTAAAAATATCGAAGTGGTTGGCATTGCACGCATATGTTTCAAGCCGCAAGGGCCGGTCTCATGCTGACTTCTAACTCCTATGGTATGGCATCCGTGAAGATACGCCCAAGTTCTCAACATATAAAATCAATCCCTGAAATTATACATACGGGAATTCACGGTAGGCCTAGGGAGATCTCGGGAAATGTAGCATCCGCTTCCGACGATCGACCGAGTAGACTTAGCTGCTTGACTGCAATGGACGCTGAAAACGACACAATCATGAAAAGGCCAGTACAATAAATGTCGATATGCTTGTGAGAGAGAGAACGACACAGTACAAAAATAATTGAAGACAGCATCAATGCAGTATATCAAGTGCAACGGATCATTGGACATTCCCATTGCTAAATCCTCCGCCGCTATATGAGCGTATGCAACGTTCATATCCATCGCAACACAGATACGCTTCTGTATTGATAGACAAGAGATTAAAGGGATCGCATCAGATGCTTGACATAGAAGCCCGGCGTGCTTCGTTGGGACGCCTCGCAAGTCCGACCTGGTCCCACGAGCCAGATCGTGTCATCCACGCAGTTCATCCGGAACATTCGAGCTATAGCACATTCTACTCATACATACATTGCAACGAATTGTCTCAAGGATATCGTGCCACCATCATTCGGTTCGTCTTCCACGTCTGAACTTCGCAAGTCCAGAGGGGCCTATTTCTTCCCAGACTTCTTCGCGGCCGTTCTGGCCCTGGTTATCTGCTTCTTCCATCCGTAACATTGATTGCAAGCTAGGTAGCGATGCCAGCATCAGTGATAAAAACCGAGGGGGCGAAGTCGGGAGGCAAGATGGAGGTAAGCGGAGCAGGCATGTGGATGGTTGCTTACAGAGAGAGCCATGCTTTTTGCATTGGTAGGCCCCGTCCTTGTTGACAGTGGCAGCGGGAGCCTCGATACCTTCACGGTTGATAGGATCGAACTAGGTCGACCAGAGTCATGTGAGACACACGCTAGTCATAGATAGGGGTGCAACTGACCCCGAAGAAAGTGTCGTTCTCCTCTCTGAAATCGGCGCTGCACTCGCCGCACTTCGAGAACATGAATCAGCGAGCGCTCATATAACGAGAGGGCATATTTGCCCTGTGGTTGAAACATATTACTCACAACCTCCTTGAAGTGTTGACAGAAGATAGCGTCGTTGATCTCGATCTGAGAAGCGGCGGGTGCAACGTCGGCCATGTCTGAAGGAGGATGGGCGAGAAACAAGGTCAAAGCGAGACGAGGAAGACTACGATGGTAGAGGGGATGATAATCGGGGAGGGGTGGGAGGTGGGAACAGGTGATGTTTGGATGGTTATATATGGGTCCCAGAAGGGAAGGACCACGTAATGCGGGGTAGGGCCGCCCACCGGACACCGTTGTGGGGTAGCGATCCTGTCGGGCCTCGGTGCGCCGCGACACTGCCGCGACATGGTCTGGTCAACGTCTTGCGTCGAAGACGACTCTAGGGTTTGTCAAGGTTCTTTGCGTTACCCGTCGCTATACTGAGGGTACACATCGAGGTCTTGTCAGTCAAGCTCGGCAGCCGGGCGGCGATTGTCTAGAGAAAGAAATTGAGGAAGGAACCTTCTCCGGGCTGCATTGGCCAGGTGATGATGTTCGTAGTCAACTGACGATCACAATGGTATATGTCATGTGTTGTCTAGTACACTTGAGCGCAGATCCAGAAGGAAATATATATATATAATGAGTCAAATTCTGTCATGAAGAAATGTCAATGAGCACATGGCAAACTTGGAGACCAAGGAGCCATTCAACGCACGGTGTTCACACAAATCTGTATAAACATATTTGGTTTTCAGAAGACCTGAAATCTCTGGAAAGTATCTGGCAGCTCCTGAGGACTGAAATCTGAGAGCTCTGAAATCTCTTGAAGCCTGGGGCCTGACTGCTCTGATGCCCTGTAGTTTCTTATTTGAGACCTTTTAGGTATATTCAGGTCACTAGTGGATGATGCACGGGGTCCAAAAAGTCTGCGGACGGAAAGGTCCAAAAAAGGCAATTTGGGACCGGACCTATCAGGGTCGTTGCGCTCAGCGCTGCCTCCTCTCTCTTGCTCTCACCGCCGCCCACTTCCTCTGCCCGCCGTCCAGAATCCGTCGTTCTCAACAACGACAACCTCGTCGACTCTGAGAAATCTCGCGGCGGCACATTCCCTTCCAACATCGCCTCTATTTCTAGCTGGAGTAGCTCCGTTCCGAACAGGAACACTCTGATCAATTGACTCAGTCTCTTCAAGAGCGCGAGGACCGGCTCATCTTGTACGAGCGTGGGCTGGCTCGTCTTTTCTCGCCACCGCCGTCCACCTCTGCCCGCGCTCGTCCAAGTCGATTGCGGGCCGACATGTCTCCTTGCCGCCCCTCACCCGACTGCACTCGTACAAGACGAGCGTGGCCGAGTGTCTCGTCTCGTCGTCGCCGCCGCCGCCTACATCCTTCCCGTGCTCATACAAGACGAGCGCGTCCGAGTATTGTCTTGTCTCGCCGCCGCCGCCGCCCACCACCACCTCTGCCCGTGCTCGTACAAGACGAGCACGGGGCTGTCTTACTCTCGTCATCGCCCCTCCTCCGACCGCGCTCGTGCTAAACGAGCATGACCTCGTCTCTCATCCCGCCGCCGTCGCTGCCGTCTCTCATTCTACCGCCGTCGCTGCCGTCATTCACCATCTCTTCCTGCGCTCGTACAAGACGAGCGCGGCCTCGTTTCGTCTTGCCGCCGCCGTCTATCACCGCCTCTGCCCGCACTCATCCAACTTGAGCGCAGGCTCGTCCTTCCCTACCGTCTCCGCCCGCGCTTGTACCAAACGAGCGCGTCCTCATCTCTACTACAAGTGCGAGGTACCTGCCCTTCGGACACTACCCCTTTATATACAAAACGGACTCCTGAAGCAGAGACGTGACTGGGACATCCTGGTCCTAATAATACCGTCCAGTTGTATAGAAATTACTTGCCTTTTGTTAAGTGAATTGTTTGAGTGCTTATGTGACAACCCTCCTTGTTCGTATATATGCTGTAGAGAATCATCTGGTCGTGAGCGACATGGATAAGTATCAAAAGCGATTCGTGCCAGAATACGTGCGCTTGTTCGAACATGCGGAGTTAGAATACGTACGCTAGTGTTCGCAACTATTCTCAGAAACTATATTCAGCTCTTACCTCGTTCGAACCATAAGAATGTCTCAGCATCAGTGTTCGGTATCACGAATGCATCTGATGGTCTTCAAAACTCTATCTCAGCCTTCACATCATATCGCTGATCTTCCGCACCCGCTGCTGTTGACAATCAGACTGCTCACACAGATCAACACAAGTTCAGGGAAAGATCCGATATGCAAATTTCCCAAACGAGCTGGTCGTTCTCATCTTGAGGGAGAATGGCCCTTCGCTGCGAGCTCCGCCGAGTCCGGATTCGAGGGATAGAGGCGCTCATGGACAGTCCTCGTGAGCTGTGATGGTCTATTCTAGTACTCACAAAAGCGCTAATGGAGCATTACCAAACGCCTTCCTCCATGTGGGCCTGTTGCAGCGCCGCAGCTTTTCAGGCTGAAAAAGTAGGACGCAAAATTTTGCCGACTTAGGACAAGGCTGGCGTACATAACCAGGCGTTTATTAACATCAAGGCGCCCTTCTACAACATGTAGTCCGTACTCCCAGTTCATCTCATCCATGTCAAGCGCAGGTAGAATCACAATGACGCCTTTTAATTTGATTGTTGCCTCGCCAGAAGCGCAAGAGACGCTATATGACATGTACGCCACAATGTCCTTCATGAGGCTGTGAATGCTCATGCGAAAAGACTGATGTGTCTGTTCCAGACGTCTTGGGAAGGTGGGCAAGAAGTTTTTATCACCTTTCTCTACTGAACGTATCTTGCACTTTAGTATCTCTTCCTTGTAGCGTTCGTCGTTGCCGTATATGATCACGCTTGTACACTGCCAGAGGAGGTAGGCTGATTTGCATATAGACAGGAGGCTGTGGACTTAGCATATGCACTGCAAGATAGAGACCGTCTGGAAAAAGAAACGAAAGACATTCTGTGAGTCGCTTATATCACTTGATTTCATGTGCCGATTCTCATTTGTAACATTGGATTTAGTTTTATACCTATTCATCTTCGTATGTCCAGCCAAGCCGTCTTGTGTCGGTTTAACCATATCGTTTCTCATTTAGGTCCGATATTACACTCCACTTGTGCTATGTGTAGTCACATTCGGTATTAGGACTTGTGAGCATAGATGAAGCGTAGACTGACTTATCATACTGCCCTAGGATTTTTCTCTACGTGGATGAATCATGAACGGTGGGTATAATTTCCCATTTTTCCGAGTGTAAAAGGGGGCCCATTCTGTATCCGGCGTAGCTGCTCGCATTGGATGTACTTCATGCCCCTCGGAGTGACCTTGCCGCTCATGCTCTTACCTGGTATTCTCATGGCCATTCGGTGCGTTTGTCTCGTAGGCAACTTGATCTCGACCAATCATTTACCATTGCAGAGTATACGCACTGTGGAACAAGAACATCCTGATACTTTCTGGGCTTCTACTGTACCTAGCAACGCAAATAGCCATAGGCATATGGGTGACTCTGTTGCCAGGCGCGAAACGTGAGATTCTTCTTCTTTTAGTGGTAATGTTCTCATCAAACCATCTCTCAGCCCTACCGGTTCCAGTGCAAAACTACGAGTTCCACTGTGAATTTAATTCCCTTATCTGTCTACTGTAGAGCTGACATTTCTTTAGATTGTATATATGCGGCTCCTGTCTTGAAAAAGTGCAGCCTGGATCCCATTTCTCCGAAAGCATAGCAACTGACCACCATCTAGCGGCTTGCCGTCGTCATCACTCTATGTCTTCATGGACCTGGGATACGACACCATAATTTTTTCTCTCACCATCGCACGTACGATCTACATGAGTCGCAAGATTCATAGGCATGGTGCGCTGAGCATTGGCCTCATGCGCAGCCTTGCCAGAGATGGTGCACTATATTTCGGGTAATGCAATCTCATCAGATTGTATGATGGGGTACTCAACAGAACTTATACACAGGGGGATTTTCGCGATGAATTTCACGTGGGTGCTCATAATCGTGCTGGGCTCCCCGGGTATACGCGGTCTTGTCGCCATGTAAGATTCGATCAACGTTATCCAGATCAATCTTGACTGACATGAACGCTGATTCCATGCTATATGATAAGGCCATCTAGCAGGTAATTCGATGCTCTCGGACTATATTATTCTTATGCTGACGAAATCCACAGTTTGACTGTTGCGCTCGTCAGTCATATCACTCTGAACCTTCGTATGATGGTCTATGGTCCTGCTCATGTTGATGAGCGTACCGTTGACGGCATTCCGCTTGCTACACTCGGTACACCAGATCGACGGCGTCCCACGCAGACGCAATACATCGATAGTAACGCAAGCGAAGTGTCTTTCTGAATATCGAGTTATGAGGGGCCAAGTTCAGGAGTCCTGATCCATTCATTTTTCTGTCGATTCTGAATCAATACTTAATTATACTATGAATCTTTTTCAGTCAAATTTGTACCTCATATGTTGTCATCTTAAGAGGGAGCTTGGCAGAACATACCACTCAACAGACGCTCAGCAAATGATTCAACAAGGCGCTAGTGTAAGAATGTCCTTCAAAACTCTTCGAGAAACATTCACGATAAAGATCTCAAATCAATATAGTATAGTGAGAGAAACATACAATTGAAACACAAGCGGGAACAGGATACGAATGATTTCAATATCGCCTTTACAAAGTAAATTCGAAATGTGGGTGTCGGTCGCCCAGCCTGCTTCGTACTTCATCCGAATTCCACCCGCCGGGCTGAGTACCCTTGCCCTCTTCCCGAAGTAAGCGGGCTACTCCGGCTCGCTTAGAAACATTCATCCTACGAAGGTATAGCACGATCCCAGCACAAGAGACGGTCGTACCAATTGCAAAAATCAGGTTAACGACAGAAGCTTTATGGAACCTTGGGGGGCCAGTGAAAAGCCAGGTCGACACAATACCTTGTTGACGGAAGAAAATTATAGGTCAATTGAATAATGACAAAAAATAAAAGGAGCGAACGCACCCCCAGCGTTCGTGAACATGAAGCCTATAGCGACGCCGGTCGCTCGGCGGTAATGCGGCTGCACGTTGTTCGCGTTCCAGGTCCCCAAACACGGAGGGACACAATACACGCCGACGATCTGCAGGAACAGTGCTCCGTAGTTTGCATGCTTATTTGCCGTACCTGCTTGACATGAGTTAAAAAGTGGCACAACAACGAGAGTAAACTCACCGAGGAAGATGGCGTATCCTGGAATGGCGATGAGACTGGACAGGACGGCGGTCAAGCCGCGTTG
>CVKZ01000012.1:1197826-1265409 GCA_001457955.1 Heterobasidion annosum | reverse complement strand
AGAACAAAACATTCATACTTACCGCAATCGGCATGTCTGTAATATAGATCAGTCAGGTTGGAGCTGGAACATACCTCTTCATGACGGTACCGTCTCCGTGGGATTTGTTATCTCTCAGGAGCACAGCATTTCCAAGAAGAAGGCTACTCGGGAACGATGCCAAGGCACCGAGGCATCGACTCTCACTGAACACTATCTAGAACAATTGCAGTTCACGCCCGGAATGGCGAAGCTGCTCGAGCATGCGAAGCTGGCGAGCGGAGTAAAGTCTGCCAGCGATTGGAGCTACTCGGCATCGACCTTCTCTGGCGACCATTTCAGACTCGTGGGGGATGCTGCAGGTAAGGAACTGCTATGAGTGATTCGGTCGATCTCAGAACAGACTACTGAACACGAACATAATAGCTTTTATTGATCCTTTCTTTTCTTCCGGTGTTCACCTGGCTTTCACGAGTGGGTTGTCGGCTGCATGCACCATCGCAGCTTCCATTCGTGGCCATTGCAGCGAGCAAGAAGCTAATACCTTCCATGACCTTAAATTCGGGACGGCTTATACTCGGTGAGCAGTTACCCACGTCGTTTCTCGTCAACTGACCCTAGACCCAAAAAAAATCTACCTAGTTTCTTGCTGATCGTCATCGGTGTGTATAAACAAGTGAGGGCTCAGAACGTCCCTGTTCTCCAGGATGTCGACGAGCGCAACTTTGATCGCGCGTTCACATCTCTCAGACCAAGTAAGCAAGGTTGTCTCTGCTCAGAGAGTCGGTGGCTCATACCACGCTCAGTTTTCCAGGGTGCTGGGGAAGTTGGAAAAGAGCTCACGGAAGACGAGGTTCAATCAGCCCTTGAATTTTGCGCTAACCTCTTCGCACCCGCTGATCCCGAGATGCACGCGGACGTCGCAAAACGTCTCGATCGCGGGCTCATGGCTGCCGACGGGCCATTCATGACACCTGAGGCTATTGTGGAGAGATTCGGAAATGACGACGATGAAGCAGTCCAAGTCTTGCATCAGATCAACGCGCGGAGGCAGATCCACCCCATGTTCGACGTCCATAAGCATTTCAGTCGCGAGGCGTTCGAGGGTTTGATCACGATATGCACTAGGGGAAACCTGGGGTTGGAAAGGGTGCAGACATGAATCGGGGTGAAGCGCGAAGAGTTGATTCTGCAGTGTTTCCGGACTTCGTTGTTTCATTTGATCAGAGAAGTCATCGTGTATGTAATTTTACAATTTGGCAATGAAATATTTCTTGGACTCAGGAGGGAACCCAACCAAATTTTCAGACATGCCATGCTGCACGATAGAGGAGAATCACATAGGTTTGCCTTCATTTGATTTCGAACCCGACTGGACAAAACACAGTTATTTTACAATAATCACGAAACGTCGATCCACTGTGAGTCGTAACTTGAATGCATGCGATACAAGGACTGGAGACATCAGGGTCATACTCTCAGTAGAAGCCTGGCACAAGTTTATACCTGACCTTCCTGCTCCATGCCTGCCACTCCGTCCCGAACCTATCTTCCAACATCTTATCTTCCTGACCGGTCCTCCAGACCATGCCTAGAGCGAGATGAACATACCAAACGAAGTAAAACAAGGAAAACGTTTTCCCTGTCCTAGTCTCGAGCCAACCACTCTCTCTCATCCAAGAACCCTCTCCAAATGCGCATAAAACGGATCCCACGTATCCAAGAATCATGGCCGTGTAACCTGGGTGGCGGACCCAAGCGTAGGGTCCGGTCTTCACAAGCTCGTGCTTGGGCCGGATAGTGAGCTCGAAGGTAAAAAAGCGGCCGAGGGCGCGATAACAGAGAATTCGGATTGATACGCAGGTGATCAGAAGGATCATGCTACCAAGGAATGAAGGAGTGATTCTGATCGCTGTGGACTGGATTGGCCTTTTGAGAAGGTAAAAGAGCAACTGATGAGCGGTAGGACTGCTATGCTCCATATTGCGGGCATATATTGTCAGTGCTTCGCAGAGGCACACGATCCACAATAAAGCCTAAGATGAAGGCGTCAGGAGTGTGGTAGCACAACGAGCAAAGGATATGACCTTGGTTAAAGCTGGACCCCAAGCCACCCACGACTGTGACCATAGATCTTTGTAACTCGATGACTCTGATCTGGGTGGAGGGGGATTGGGAGGAGTAATGCTGCGATGGAAGCAAATCCCAGCAGCGAGGAGCACAGGGAGCTTGATCCAGACCATACTCTCCGAAGTGACGGAAGAATAGTTCCAGCGACCTCTATATAAACGTGAGCTCAAGATGCTAGAATTAGAACACCAAGGTTCCAGAATATGATGGAACACTCAGGGTATGTAATAAATGAGCATCATTGAACTATGAATCGAGAGTTCTATTTATGCTGTATCACCTCGGGTTCCAGGGGCCGAATTGTACGAGAAGACTCTGCGTGCCTTAGGGTTTGATATGGAAAGGGTGATAGTCATCACCGTATAAAGGCTGCGCCTTACGAGTGCCCGCAGGACAAGTTCATTCAATAATATGGCAATGGGACCAACACAACTCTGTAAAGATAAGGAATTCAAGACTTTAGTACGGCCAGTAGCTTGATTCTACGCTGAGGTAGGTGTTCAGTTCAGCGGATACAACCGTCCAATGAATGCAACTGAGAATGATGGAGTGATCCCCGGACGAGCTTCACCGATACGTCCAATCCCTTACCTTTGTTTACCTTCAATGTAGATTAGATTTCCGGAGGAGCTGTTTTATAATTCAATCTGGAAGGATGCATTCGACCCCGACCATGTCAAAATAAATCTGGCAATATGGGGGATTGAACCTATGGCTGTGATGAAAATTGCGTGACGATGGTGGTCAACTGACGATCACAATGGTATATGTCACGTGTGGTGTAGTACACTCGAGCGCGGATCTAGAAGGAAAAGATATATATATTACAAGGGTCAAATTCTGTCAGAAGAAACGTCGATGAGCGCATGGCAAACTTGGAGACCGAAAAGTCATTCAACGCACCCGGAAAATATGTTATGAAAAACCATCACCACCGCATAGGCGGTGGAGGAAATATCATGGGTTCCTGCCTCCCTAGCGTCATCTTCCTGCACTCCTCCAGGAGAAGCTTTAGCTCTGATACATTCGAAGGCTGCACTGTCTCGTCCTCCTCGTCCTCGCTGTCACTCTCCTCCTCTTCATCATCAGGCAGATCTCCCAGCAGCGCCCCAGTACAATCCTCGAGCCTGACGCCTTCCCTCCGACACTGCTCATCCCATCTCCGCCACCGGTCAAAACAGCCATTTTTGTGCTCGGGCCCATCGCTCTTTTCCAGCTCACGAAGTAGCGTGCGGTTGAGCACGCGGATCACCTTGAGCGAGGGCAAGAACCGCCGTGTGAGCTGGGTGAACGTGAGGTCGTTCGTGCGCTGAATGAGATACGTTGCCACAGGACTGAGGATCGGCGCCATGCCACGTGGTACTGAAGGCGTAAACGCGTGCAGGAGTTGGTGCAGTCCTATATGCGTAATGTGTGCGTGCGGTGTGCGCAGAAGCGTCGGTTGAGGCGCGTTGGGATTCGCGTTGTTGGCCTCTGCGTGAAAAGGAAGACGCCAGTCCGGATTGAAGCAGAACGTCGTCAGGACTGGGCAGAGGTCGAGAACAGAAGAAAGATCAAAAGCGGGAATGGTATTCAGGTCGAGAAAGGTGAGGCCGGAGCCATGCTGTTTGAGGAATCCGATGATGTCGGGGAGAACATGACGCTGAGCGACGAAATCGAGTGAGAACGATTCCAATACAGGGAGCGTCCAACCAATAAGTTGTTCCAAAAAGTCGGTGGATACACCGCGGAGGTCGAGTTGCTTGAGAGATGGCATTGTGATTGCCAGGCCACCAGCCGACCCAAGGAGCAAGGTCTTATCGTCAGCATTGGCCACGAGTGTAGACTGGGGTGGAGGATCCAAATTGATGAAGGCTGACACCAACGAGGGCAAGGAGTCCAGCGCCCATATAAGCCTCGGAAGCGCAGCTGGAGTGAGAGACCAGTGTATGGAGCGGAGTGATTTCGTCGAAAACGTGCACAGCGCGTCGGCGATAGGGAAGAATGAAGGCGCTATAGGCCAATCCACGGTGAATGACTCGAGATTGGGGCACTGGTGTATGATCGAAACGACCATAACTTCAAGCTCTGAGAGTGTGCTCCGACGTGTTGCATAGAAACGATAGATATGCAGGCGCCTAACATACCACCCGAGCGAGGCATTGCGATCAAGAGCAAAACAAAGGGAGGGCAGTTTCGAGGGCTCCACGACGAACAAGAACCGGAAGAGAAGATGATAGCCAACACGGTACCATTGTCGACAGGTGTACAATAATGCCTTGCCAACAGTGTGAGCAGTGTCAGATGTGGCACTGGACTCACACACACCTTAATGGCAGCATATGTCCTCTGCTGCTTCCTATGCAATGCGTTCGCAGGGCTGATGAGCGTCCAGTTATCTTCGTACCGATCCAGCTCCCAACAAGATTCTGACATGAAAGTGGGGAGGGTATGGTCGAATAGGCCATCGTCATCGATAGCGAGCTCGAAGATTTGGACCAAAATCTCGGCAGGAACTGAGAAATGGCTCATGGCTCCTCTACCAACCAAAGGGCGGGAATTTCAGGTCGAGCAAACGCCAGTTATATCAATCGGGGGAAATCGGCTGGCGGATGGTACGAGCGAAGGTGGACAGGTATTGAAACTTTGTTTAAGAAAGCCACACAGCGAGTAAGCATGTCGCCCTCGCAGGAATCATCTCACAGAGAAATCACTGTGCAGGAACACTCACTGAATTACGAGACACCGGGTCTCAAGCACTCTGGCCTTAGTGATTATCCACCAATAAGCCTTATTTCTACAGTGAAAGTTTCACGAAAAAAGGGAGAGCCGTTCAGTGCATAAGGGGGTGACTTTCCGTGCTTACTAGGACTGTCGATGAGTAGGCTGGTAGTGGTGAGGATTTGGTATGAGATTACGATTGTCATCATGAACGTTGCTGTCATGAACAAACAGTAATCTCACGGACGGACCTACAAGGACAAACAAATCGTTTCCAAATATGGTGAATTGTGGCGCGGATCCGACTTGATCTCAAAAATTGAGTGCTGCGACACCGACGACACCGACGACAAAAATGCCATCCGCGTGCGCTATGTCTATTTCTGTTATTCTATCGCAGGCTAAATCCTCTTTATCAGAGTACCAAAAACCTCCTGGGCCGACGACGTCGATGAGCTCGGTCAGTCCGTATCCCCTACCCCCGAATCCTCACATCTGATGGGAGCCACACAGAGCAACCCAAGATCGAGGACAGCATCGACGAGAACGGTGTTAGAACGACGGTCGAATACGCAGTGAATGATGATGGGAAGAAAGTGAAGGTGCGCCTTCTCTGCCTTGCCTGGTCGCTTCGTCCCCACGATTGTAATACTTCTGGCAGATCACACGGCGGATCAAGCGCACACTTCAAAAATCACTCGTCGAGCACGCAGTCGCAGAGCGCAAGACGTGGGCAAAATTCGGAATTGAGAAAGGAAACAAGCCAGGGCCTGACCGTGCGACGACGACAGTGGGAGAGAACGTTACGCTGAAGCTCAGCGCCGGGAACAAAGTACGTCTTGAAACTTCTTGCCCTTTTATTCACAGAACTTATATGTCAATTTGGCTTGTCGCAGTCAACTGAGCCCGAGCCATCCGCAGAGCAGACGATGAAGGCGACTCTGGCCAAGTCTGGCGCTGGAAAGGTCGTCTGTCGACTGTGCAAGGGTGATCACTTCACCGCCAAGTGCCCCTACAAAGATACCCTCGCTGGTCTAGATGGTACAGGTCGGCGTCTCTCCCACGCAGGAGCCCTTGTTGATGCCTCGAATATTATGCCTTGTTCACCTAGAAACACCCCCGATGGCCAACGACGACGACGGCGACACCCCCGCTCCTTCTGGCGCAGCAGCTTCCGCGCCCTCTGCAGGTGGCCCGAGCAAATACGTCCCACCATCCATGCGCAACCGCGGGCCAGGCGAGTCTATGGGGCGCCCTGGCGGCTCGCGCGACGACCTGCCCACGCTGCGCGTCACCAATATCTCCGAAGATACCCAGGAGAACGACCTGCGGGACCTCTTCGGCACATTTGGCCGCGTCGCGCGGGTTTACGTCGGGCGGGACCGCGAGACTGGTATCGGGAAGGGCTTCGCGTTCATCAGCTTCGAGGACAAGTCGACAGCGCAGAAGGCTATGGACAAGATGCATGGACGCGGGTACGACAGCTTGATTTTGAACGTCCAGTGGTCTCGTACGTGTCTTCCGTTCGAGAAATTAAGGTGCCAATTCTCTGATCTTCCATTCTATGGCATGCAGAACCAAGGGAGCAGAGATAGATGCGCAGCGCAGCGCTACGTTCGTTCTTATTCTTTTCTGTGTATTGCAACAGGTCTCAATCATGTGGTTGTCGGATTGACTGAATATCGAATGCTTGTGCAGACAAACACTGCTCACTGTCCCACGCCTTCGACTCGCTGACATGTTCAGATGCTCAAACGGGCTCCTACAAATATGAACACCTGGTAACAACCCATATGTTGTTCGCGTATGACTTTGAGCATCGAATACGTGCAAGTCAGGCGGTACAGCACAGATGATGCAGTAGAATGTGAGTAAACGAAGCGGTGAATAATTGACAGCGTCTGCAGGAGTTCCTGGCGGCCAGGAAGTCACATGTACAGCATACGGACCTAATGAAACATTTGCGATCACAGTGATCACTAGGAAAAAACGCTAGAGGACGTACGGTATCACGTTCTGATAGCTCGCGATGGAGCACCTACATGTGACTGGGCTTCATTTCAATCTGTACACACATGAGGAAAATTCCATGGGGATGTGTCCCAAAAGGACTGGGCGCCGGGCTTCAGTCCAGTCTCGATGTTCCGTGAAACTCACCCGGGGCCTGTGAGCTACTTATAGGCTGCTGTAGGTGCTCAAACAGTGGGATTGTCTGGGACTGTCCCGCGGAACGCCGGAAATAAATACGCATCTGCAGCCAGGGCTGGCCGAGATGGATTTAGAGTTCAAAGGGCCTACCAGCACATGTGCCGGCGTCTCGGTAACAGACGCAATCAGAGCAAGCGGAAGTCTGCGCAAGTGTCGTGGCAATCGTCGAAGGCGGCCAGTAAGCGGCCGTGATACGTTAGTGATATGTTGTCTTGGTCGATGTCGTTGCCCGAATAGACACGGGGAGCAGATGACGAACGATGGCGCGATCGCTCGAGAACGCATAGGCACAAACGTGCGAGCGCCAAAGCGTTTCATTTAGTTCCAAGGGTACATATGTGTGTGAAGCCCGCTGCCCGAGAAATGGATCATCTCGCTCGATTCAGCCTGGAAGAATTGGGTTATGAATCGTCCAAGCCAGATGGGACTTTCTGATGAGCAGTCAAGGAGAATTTCGGAGCGAGCGAGGTCACTAATACATACGCGTGGACATGGGAGAAAACAGGTCGAAGTTGGTCATGCTGCCGAGACGCTGACCCATGCAGTTTGAGGTGCAAGTTCCGCGCCGATGAGGAGGAGCGCCATGCATCGTGCTTAGTCATACCCCTCGCTCGCGTCATTATGTCGAAAAATCTCCAAGGCGGCCATCGACTTTATAAACCAGCGTCCGAGTTTTTGCTATGCATCACTGTCTCTCCCGACACCGCCCACCTTCCCGCCCCCATTCCAGCCCCTCGATTTCTCCGAAAAAATGACACCCGTTGCACTCTCTAGCGAGCACACACACACCGGTGGATACCATGCGAAGAAACTTCACCAGGAGGACCTCGACGGGTTCGGCACCCGCGCCATCCATGTCGGTGCAGAGCCAGACGCTGAGACTGGCGCAGTCATCCCTTCTATCTCGTTAAGCACAACGTACAAGCAGGACGGTGTGGGAATCCATAAGGTGAGCACGATTTGTTTGGTGAGAGTTCGATAGGCAAAGCTTCGGAGCAATATCATATCTGCTCTCTCTGTGCATATGACTAGAGATTTACCACTTGCGAACATGGCTTCCGTCTAATGCTCAGACATGATCACCAGCGGAGCCTGCCGTCGTGATAGATCGATGGTTCAATGCGGAATTGCGATGTCCGATAGGGTCTTGTGATGCCGTTGACATCAAGATCTCCTCCATAGCTTTACGTCGTATAAATCCGCCAGTCACCGATGACTCATATGTTTTTTCTTGGACAGGGCTTCGAATACTCACGATCGGGAAATCCCAATCGCAATGCCCTAGAGCGCACTCTGGCCTCGCTTGAATCTGGAGGCGCACATGCACTTGCATTCGCATCCGGCTCTGCAACAACCGCAACCGTCATATCCTCTCTGGGCCCCAACGCGCACATCGTGAGCGTAAACGATGTTTACGGCGGCACGTTCCGATACATGGCCCGCGTCGCAAAAGAGAACCAGGGTCTCGAAACGACGTTTGTCGACTTAGAAAACGCAGATGAGGGCGAGGTCCGGTCTGCACTTCGGGAAAATACCAAGGTCAGTTGCATGTTTGCAAGCGTTCGACGATATCACAAGCTGACTTGGTTTTTTGACTAGCTCATCTGGATAGAATCACCAACAAACCCCACTTTGCGTCTCATTGACATACCCCGCATTGTCTCCATCGCCCGCTCACATCCATCGAACCCTCTTGTCCTCGTTGACAACACTTTCCTCTCCCCCTTCTACTCCTCCCCTCTCCTCCAAGGCGCCGACATCGTCCTCCATTCCCTAACTAAATATGTCAACGGCCACTCTGATGTCGTCATGGGAGCGCTGATCCTCCCCGCCCACCGCGCCGCGACGCACGAACGCCTGGCCTTCCTTCAGAACGCTATCGGCGCGGTCCCGAGCCCCCATGACTGCTGGCTCGCCCAGCGCGGCGCCAAGACGCTCCACCTGCGCATGAAGGAGCACGGCCGGAACGCCCTCGCGGTCGCGCGCGCGCTGGCCGCGAGCCCGCACGTCACGGGCGTCATTTACCCCGGACTCTCCTCGCACCCGCGCAACGCGCTCGCGCGCCGCTCTCTGTCGCCACACGCCGCCCGCTTCGTCGACGCGTTCCTGGCGTCTCCCCCCGACGTCGACGCTGCGCCACACGACGGGTCGTTCCCGTACGGCGGGATGGTGTCGTTCCGCATCCGCGGCGGAGGCGAGGCGGCGCATCGCTTCCTGCGCTCAACGCGTCTGTTTACGCTCGCAGAGAGCTTGGGCGGAGTCGAGAGTCTTGCCGAGCTGCCGGCTCTCATGACACATGGGAGCATCCCGCCGAAGGAGCGGGAGGAGCTTGGGATTGGAGAGGACCTGATCCGGCTATCGGTTGGTGTTGAGGAGGGGGAGGATCTTGTGCGCGATGTGTTGCAGGCGCTGGAGTCTGCTGTTCGCGATGGGCAGGCATGAAGGGAAGCCGTCTGACGGCGGTGACGTTCATTGGGGTTTGAGGGGATAGACGAGGCAGCTTATTACACTAGAGAGTCGTGTCCGAGCATCCTATTGTTATTGTTTCTTGTGTATTCTATATATCCCCACGCATGGATATACATCGATGTAATGTTTGAAGAGCAGGCTATCGTCGCAGAAAATGTGAACATAGCTTCAATGATAGCTCGATAAGGACTTAGATATCTGCTGTGAATTGCGCTATCTCCGCTGACATTGGCTCATATCATGTCACCGTCATGACGGAGCTCCGAAGACCTATTTCTGTAATCGACTTTCTCTTCTGCGTGTCTATACCCCGTCCTCTGCCGTCTTGAATACCTAGGCCTTGGAGATTATCTATAGTTGGCAATCCTTAGGTGATTTGAAGGTGCAAACCTGACCTGACCTGCAGTTATGTCGGACGAAACTACACCTTTGCTCACTGGGGATGGCCCGGACGCGTCCCTGAAGCCTTCATATGATGATCGTCATTCAGAGGAGAACCTGGGAGAGCAGCAAAATGGGAGTAGCCAGAGCACTGATAGTACAAAGACTTTTGGCTCGCTTGCAACCACTGTGAGTTCATGGATTCTTGGGCTTTTGTGTATCGTACTGCAGCATGCGGAGAGCCGCCTGTGTCACCCTGTATCCTTCCCGTTTCCTTGCAAGCTGACAGGGTCATCCTGCATGCTTTCAGATCCTCCCTATGGTCATAGGGACGTTCCTGGCAGCCATGGACGGCACGATTGTCGCGTCCTCGTACGCGTCTATCGGGAGCGAGCTGCATCAGCTCCAAAATACAAGCTGGATCGCGACAGGATACATGCTTACACTTGCCAGCTTCCAGTGCGTGCCTTTCTTATCTTTGTGGCTCGTAGTGTAAATAATTGTCTCTGTTTTACGCTGCGCAGACCACTCTACGGTAAATTAAGCGATATCTTCGGGCGCAAGCCGTGTTTGATATTCGCGTATGTCGTGTTTGCGTTGGGATGCACTATGTGTGGACTGGCCAGAAATATGACGGAGTTGATTGTTGCTCGAGCCATCGCTGGTATCGGAGGCGGCGGAATGACGACGTGAGTCTGGCAGTTCTAGAAGCACTGAATCCATATGCAGAAATTAACCCTCATTTAGTATAGTTTCTATCATCATGTCTGATATTGTCCCACTTCGCTCAAGGGGAACTTGGCAAGGTATACACTCTGATTCGTTTCGGTTAGACTGCGCATGCTGAGGTGCGAAATAGGTCTGGTGAACATCGTCTTCGCCACGGGGTCCGCAGCAGGAGCGCCCCTGGGCGGAATCCTTGCAGATAGTATCGGCTGGAGATGGTACGTCACGAACGCTCTTCAATCGTGTGCTGAATCGAATCCGTCTCATCGCTGCATAGGGCTTTCTTGGTCCAAGTACCCGCAACTATTGCTGCCATCATCTCGGTCTCCATCGCTTTAAAGCTCCCTAATCCCGAAGACTCCCACCTCCGGGAAAAACTCAAGCGTGTCGACTTCGGCGGGGCTTTTACTCTGGTGCTGGCCATTCTCGCCTTGCTACTTGGCTTGGATCGCGGCGGCAACATCTCCTGGGATGACACGATCACCATCGCGTCTCTCACAGCCTTCGTCGTCCTCTCCGCTCTGTTTGTTCTGATCGAGACGCGACTCGCGAGCGAGCCGTTCGCGCCGAAGCGCATCGTGGTGGATCCCGCACTCCTCGCGAGCTACCTGTGCAACTTCTTCTGCGTCGCATCGAGCATGACTATCATCTTCTATGTATCGTTGTATGTTCAGGCCGTGCAGAACAGGAGCGCAGCCAACGCAGGTGTAGCGCTTATACCCTCCATCGTGGGCGGCGTGCTTGGAAGCTTGGTTGGAGGCCTTGTGATGCAAGCTACGGGCAAGTATTATGTTTATACGGTCGGCAATTACGTCTGCATGGTAATCGGGGCCGTGGTTGTCACCCTTACAACTGGAGCCATCGTTCACTCGTTCGCTGGAATGGAGATCGGTCAGTATCTTGCATTTTGGGATTTCGAAATACGCTCATCCTATAATTGAACATAGGCCTTGTCCTGATGAGCATCGGCAACGGCGAGTCAGAAAGCCCAAATCCCCAAGTCAATACTCATCATGAAGTCTAGGAAGCGGAATTACGACAACCCTCATCGCTCTCATCGCGAATGCGGGTGCGGGAGACCAAGCAGTTGCCACGGCAGGTGAGGGCTTCTACTATCTTTGTGCCCAGGATCGGACTCAAACATGACTCCTATCATTGTAGTGTCCTACCTCTTCCGCTCGTTGGGATCTGTCGTCGGCCTCTCCGTAGGCAGCACACTCTTTCAAAATACCCTCCGGAAATACCTTCACGAGCGGTTGCTCGGACAAGACGTCGATGAGGCGCGTGTGCTGCATATCCTTTCCTCGCCTTTACTAAAGTGCTCGCGCATGCTCGTGCTCCAGATCGTCCATCGCGTGCGCGAGTCTCTCAACTACGTGGACCAGCTTGAGCCTTCCGTTCGCGCGATTGTGAGGACGTCATACGAGGAGGCGTTGCAGGCGACATTCTGGTTCGCGGTCGTGCTCTCCGTTTTGGCTTTGATTTCGTCATTCTTCATCAAAGAAAAACCGCTGCTGCACTCTGGCAGAGACTGATAGCCTCATTTATTTACCATAGATGAAGTAGAGAATCTGTAATTTTCTTTTTCATTTGTTTCTTGCGAATATCCTCGATGCTTCTTGTCTACAGAATCTATTGGAGATGTGCCAGATGTTTTCGCAGCGATTTGGAACAACTCACCTTCAATCTCGGCCAATGCCGGCCGAAAACAAACCCTCAAAAAGGATATGCACATACCGCATTCAGAAGTTTTCTATGCGCCTCAAAGACGAGCCCATCGACGTCACTCTCCCGACCTCGTCTAATGCACCCGTGCTGACACCAGAAGACGAAGCGGCGCACTCCAAGGCGCGCAGTGACGCCGTGAAAGTTCGCTGCCGCACGGCGTGGTCGCTCAATCGATGGCCACTGGATTTCCAGAGAAGAATCATGTCGGCGCGCACGCGGGTGCACCTGCCGCGGGAGTTCAAGGGCGTGGGAGGCCAGGATGTGAAAGTGATATACGAGGGCCAGGAGCTCAACGGGTTCATTCACGAATGGTACAGCGTAGCGGAGGGATCGGAGGACAAGGGCAATGAGCAGGAGGCGAAGGACGAGGCGAAGCGGAAACGACGGAACAAGGTCAATTATGTCACTGCCGATGGTATAAGTGCTAGAAGGTACGTGGATCATCGCTACTTATCCCCTGCCCCGCAATCATCGACCCTGTGCTAACCGCTTATGGGCACAAGACATGAGTTCCTAGGTCCTGACCCGCGGGTGGCAGGATATTGGCTCGACGACGCAGGTGAGGTGCATATCTGTTGGTTTGACGGATTTCTACAAGAAGAGTGGATGGACAACGGGCGATGGAGAGGGATGGAGGTTGAGAAAGGTGTAGATGGGAAGTGGGTAGAAAAAGGGCAGCAGTGGTGAAGGGCGCGGAATTCATTCGGGAAGTAATGTATGAATCAATCATTGGAGGCTATGGGGTCTCTTCGATACTGAGCCTCCCACACTGCGAGAAGCTCCGTCAACACCTCCATACTCACGTCCTTCCACTTGCCCTCTTTCTCAGCCTCCTTGAACTCACTCTCGCGCACAACGTCGAATCGATCTCCGGCCCACGCGCCGCGATGGAAGTCTCCTTCATACCGTAGCGAGTGATCAGAGGACCAGGCTGTCCGCATAACGACAATATGGCCTAATCCGACATGTACGAAATCGTGCGCGATTGGTGAACCGCAGTGTTGCTTACTGTATTGGTATGTGAACTCATTGACGGTCTTCTCGTGCACGCACTCGTTCCGCGATAGATTGCGAAGTACTAGGTGATGAAAATAAAATGAGCCGCAATCCTCACGATAGCGATCGTAAGTCAAGGCGAGGAACAACTCGTAGGCGTCCGTTTTCGTTCGAATATCATGAAGGCCGGGCCTGGGACGGAGCTGTCCGACTACTTTCAAAACATCCACCGAGGAGCGGAATCGATCTACAAGGTCAAACAGGGTCGAACACTCTGTGTCTTCAAAGTCGTCATCGTCATCGTCACTCCAAAAGCCCTCGGTAGCATCTCTTCTTGTTCGGCCTTCGCGCAGCTCGGTCTTCTCTGCGGATGTCAGTTCTAGGCCGGGAGGCACATCGTCGCCCCAGCATGAGTCTCCGACGCAGATTATGCGGTCACTGGCCCAAGTCGTCAATGCAAGGACACGCGATCTGATGTGAGGCCGGCCGATCTGCCAGTGCCGGCGCGAAGTCAGGGCAAAGAATATGACTGAGATGTGGCCAGGGAGGTAGGTGTAGATGATATCAACGAGCTCGGTGGGAAGCAAAGTGAAGTAGCGGATGGGGGTTCTATGGGACTTTAATTCCAAGCCCCTCGAGGAAACGCCGTGTTCGCGGTCGGCAGCGGCTGCGACAGCCATAGTTGTCTTACTTCGCTTGGAGGGATATGACTCTTCATGATCGCGCGCATCAAGGGAGCCAAAGGTTTTGTGGCTGACGCTAGGAGCAGAAGAAACAGTTTGATCTCTATGTGGCCTACTTCTGAGTGAGAGACAGTTGAGCGGAAGACCGGGAGCATGACTTGCGGGTTATTATCTTGATCCAAGTCGACAAGGTACATTGATTGGCGATGGAGGCGCTCGGTGATAAAGTGGAGGCCACCGCTGAAGAGGCATTCACTAAGCTTGCCTAGCTCCTCTTTCTGGCGCCTGTCGAGGCTCGCGATGTCCCAATATTGACCCATGTTAGCGGCGGACCGTGGACAGAGTATTGGCGTACAGGTAGTGTGGTGCTGAGCGGCAAAGAAGACACAAATGGGACGCGTCTGCCACGTCAATCGTCGTCGTCGACTTCCAGGAGGAGTCTTCCAGGCTTCCAATCCTCCAGACGGCCATGAGTCATGACTCATCTGCCAATTCTCCCACGCGGCAGTCGACACTTTTATTTACCATATATGGAGTATTCTGCTTATTTCTCGCGAACTATTATAAGGAGACTCACTACGGTTTTTTCAAGACTCGTTTCAAGACGTGCTAGCGGACACATCATTTCCTCACAACGACTCACTTTCGATTGCGTCGGCCAATGCCGGGCAAGAACTGACCCCCCAAAAAGGCTATACACCTACCGCATTCGGATACTTTCAAGTCTAATATGCGCGTCAAAGCCGAGTGCATTGACGTCGCTTTTAATTCGCCTGGCATCGTCGGGCGCGCTCACGATAACGTTAAAAGACGAAGCGGCGCGCTACAAGACGCGCAAAGACCTCGTGAAGGTCCGCTTCATGACGAGGCGAAGGACGAGTAGTGAAAACGGCCCCGTACGCTCCTAGTCTTCACTATATCCCAATGTGCAACACTGCATAAGTCTCGCTCATCTCTGCCATCGCCTTGAACCCCCCCAGTATCTGTTATTGGTCAGTCTTCGCGCAGCTCAGCTTTCTCTGCAGCCGTGAGGTCCGAGCTGCGAGACCGGCATTCGGTTCCAACACTTATGATGCGATTGCCGGCTCAACTTTTATAGAGATGAACACCTCGGCGTAGGGTCAATGCATAAGAGAGATAAAGATATGGCCAGGGAGGTGGACGTGCTTGATGTCAACGAGCTCTGTGGGAGGCGTGCAAAGCACAAGACGGGGATCTCCATAGTATCTGGACTCTCCGAAAGGGCGTTATGAGTCTTTGGTCAATCATCCGCAAGACATACCACTCTCCTCAGTCGTCCCTAGTCCAGAAACCATGGGATGGCTGTCGATTATATAATTAGCACGGCTGACCTTGGTCCCGGTATGTGTCCTGCGAAAAATGGACTGTATTGAACAAGCTGATGATGCAGAGCACTGCAGAGCACTGCGCACAAGAACTGTCGGATGCACGGCGAGCTTGGAGTCCGTGATTCCAATTCATGAGGCTGCCCAGATCGGCTGACAGATTCACGGCGCTGTCTCAGTTCATAACTCGCCGATCGTGATTGTAGTACGGGGCAAGGAGAGTAGCTGCAGTAGGTGTCGGCAATCGATGGCAGTCCCGAGCACCGTGCACAGCTTTTGTCCAGATGAAGGTGAAGCGCGACAAAGATGAACCCGAACAAGTGCCTTAGGCTGGGCGCGGACATCCCAAGTGTGTGCGGATGACTGATGGCGGCGCGGCTAAAGCCTTATTATCCAACCGCAATGACCTTCTAGACCTCGAAAGATCAAGAAGATTCGAGCGTTCTGAGACAGACGAGTGCACCGGGCCTGTTATATAAGTCCTGTAATCGATCGACGCGTGCGTTCAGCTTCCAGCCGCACAGTCGTCATCCTTTCTAGATAGATCGCCGGGCAAAGATCAGCTACCCGTTGGAATGAAAACACCGCAAGGCATCAGGCAGGGAGTGTGGGAGGCATGAGGAGCTCTGGTCCAGTGTGATCCCTGAAGCTGATTAATGTGTTTCAATGTGGCCCCACAAGAGCAAACGACAACCGGCTATACACCGATCGAAAGGATCCCGAAACCCGATAGAGATCATACGGGGGCTGTCATACTACCGTACTACTACCGTGTATGAGCTTGTCCAAAAAGAAGCTCCGAGAGCTGACCTACGTCGAGCGCTGACCCCCATTGAGCGCTGACCTCATAGAATCGAAGTCCCAGCAGCCGGGAGGGATCGATCATGGATCTTTCTTCCTGAGGACCTCAGTGCAGCAGGTTGCAGCCATCGCCGAGAATTGATCCCCTGAAACTGCTCAGGCAACGAGAAATAGGTCACTGGGAGATGCCGCCGGGAAAGCTTTAATGTGCTCTATTGTCCTAGACGGCCGTTGGCAAGATCTCGGACGTCCGAGATTTTACAATTGGCTCCGATCGACGCGCACGGTAGAGCCCCCTAGAGTGCGCGTTACACAGGTTGCTTAGAGATCACGTTCTACGACGCGTCGAAAAGCCGAGAATATGAGACAAGTTGACTCACTGAGATGATGAGGAGCACTTCGAAAGAGCCTATCCTGCGAGGTCCGCCTGTTGCTGTCAGCAAGCTAGAAGATGATGCTAGAGTCATCATACGAGGGCTGTGAGATCAGTACGGTGCTGTGAAGAGGTGGAAGTTGCGACGCTGCCGGCGAGGACGCGTAAAACAGCCATTGCCTTTTTGGGATGCCGAGGCAGAGCGGGTTTGGTTCCGGTCCGTTCGTTTGGATCGTCCAGGAGACGATCGGAGACGATTTTCGTACGAAATAAAACGCAAAAAGACAAACATGCCCATGGATCGACAAATGACAGGCTGTTCCTCGAGGGCAAGGAGGAGAGGGGGGAATTGTAGGTGTCGGGGAGAGCGGCTTATGTACTCGCGCGGAGTAGGATGGTGAGAGCGTGTTCCGCATGCTGACCAACAAGCTTCACTACACGAGACGTCCTCGAAGGCTTTTCTCAGTGGTCCGCCATCGTATCACTTCATTCTCCGGTCCGCACGGCACAACATGTCTTTCAATAAAACCCCTGCCACAGGACATCCAGTCGTCTTTGAACCGACCCTACGACTTCGTTTAACTTAACTTCCTTAAGGCGTTAGTGGTTCCTCCACACCATAGGCATGTCGTCCCCAGAAGCCGCCACGGCCTTCATCGCGCCAGTGCAGTCCAAAGCACGCAAATTCTCCCTGTTGGCGCTTTTCTGTATCGCACAATTCATCGACACGTTCAGTATCTCGTCACTCATCACGGCCATTCCAAAAATCTCTGAGGACCTGGGGTTGAGCACAGCTCAGGCTACATGGCTGCTTTCTGGTTTTAGCTTGACATTTGCGTCATTTCTGCTCGTGGTGAGTCTCCTCGAATTTCCTCGAATTTTGGCGAATTTTGATAGAATTTGTGGCGGTTGAAAAGAGTGGAAGGGTCAGTGATGTGTACAGTCCAAGTGAGTTCATCCATCTTCTGAAGCTCGTATTTTTTCGCTGACCATATTGTGCAGAGGTTGTGTTCGTGGGCGGTATCGGCGCCCTCGGTTTCATCTCGCTAGGCGCTGGTTTCCTCAAGAGCAAAATCCCACTCATCGTCCTTCGTGCACTTGGTGGCATAGGTAACTATTGTTTTCTACCTGCTAATCCTTGCCGAAACCCTTTTCATACGACCTGCACCATATTCTCAATAAATTATATATGCATAATTTTCTTACTCATCTCAAAATCTTTCCAGCTGGTTCGATGACTATCCCATCTGCCTTGGCACTCATTGTCGCTATGTTCCCTCAACCACTGGAACAATCGCGCGCGATCTCCCTCTTCGGAGGCTGTGGTGCTGTTGGAAATGGTTAGTTCCCTCTTGTTTCTTCCGTTTGTTCACTTACCGAGCTATGGCGAACAGTCGCTGGTCTGATCATTGGTGGTGTCTTCACTCAATTCGCGACCTGGCACTGGGTTTTCTGGTTTGTGACCATCGTCGCGGTGCCCATCTCTTTCGCTTGCATCTTCCTCATCCCGGCACAACCGAAATCGGCTGAGCCACGGATGCAGAGTCTTAAGCGACTTGATGCGCTCGGTGTCTCCATCCTTACAGGTTCGTCATGCTTTCGTTCTCCCGCGTGTCATGTCTAACAATCATCGCCATCTAGTCGCGCTCGTCCTCCTGATTTTTGCCATGACTCAGGGCTCGTCATCAGGCTGGGGAACTGGAGGCGTCATCGCTCCGCTCATCATCTCCATCTTCATGATCGCTGGGTTCTTCTTCTACGAGACGCTCATCCCTACCGACATGGCTGCCATGTGAGCTCTTTCCTGTCCCGTTTTATGAGTTGAGCTCACGATCTCTCAGTCCTCCAGCGACCTGGTTCATCCCCAACTTCGCCGCTCTCTTCGGCGCCTCCCTTCTCCCGTACTTCTTCTGGACCACGCAGTCTACGCTCTTCACCGAGCTCTGGCAAGGAGTCTACCACCGCTCTGCCATTTCAGCTGCCGTTCACACGTACGTTAACTGGGTTCATCCGACCCCGACCAATGTGCTCACCTATCACTTGTGAACAGAATCCCAAGCAGTGTCGTTGCTTTCGCCCTCAACTTCACGGGTCCTCTCCAACACCGCATCAGCCCTAAATGGCTCATCATGTCAGGCCAGATCCTCATGGCGCTCGCGGGGATCCTTGGCACGTTTGCGGACGGCGCGAACAAGTACTGGCGATTCGATTTCCTCGTCTTCATCTTCGGATCCGCTGGCGCTCAGCTGATCTTCACCCACGACAAGTGCGTACCTCTCAGTCCATGCTCATGGTCATCCGTGCTAACGAGGTGTCGCCCATCAGTGTTGCGATCTTCCGTGCGACGCCGCCACACATGGCGGGTACGGTCGGCGCCATCTTCAACGGTGGTCTCCAGCTAGGTTCCGCCGTGGGTCTCGCTATCGCGACGTCCATACAGGCCAGCGTCTCGCAGAAGCACGGAAGCCCAGACGACTACTCTGGCCGCGCAGCGGCATATTGGTTCATTTTCGCCGCCGCCATCCTCGGCGCGGTCGCGATGTTCTTCTTCTACCACACCGACAGCGACACTGCGCCACCAAGCGCCGGCAACACAGTCACCGGTGAGGAGCAGGAGAAGGTCTCGGACTCGGGCAAGTCGGACGTGGAGGCGCGCGCGTCGCGGTGACCTCCGTAGCATCCGTCTTGTGCCTCGTGTTTTGTGTTTTCTCTGCTCGCATTGTTTCTCTTCGCCTGATGACTTGCTTTACGCTTTGCATATTTTTACCCATTCCCCGCACGGAAGATATCTATTTAGACGCGCACGCCAGACTGAGTGGGTCGAAGTTGGTCGATTGACGGCGATGTCCCCCCTAATGCATCTCCCCTCCCCTTCCGCATGTCGATAGTAATGTAGCGATACCTACATATGATTCTTGGACGCTGTTCAGGCTAGTCTGTGGCTTAATGCTCACACTGATGATCATGACACCACCATCGCAACGTGTTGACGTCGGCCATGATGACAGTATGGCATACTTGTGTCGACCCACGGAAAGTCTGTTTCGGGCGAGTATTGTCTGGGCATAGATCACTGTTGTGGCATGACAGTGGATGCAAAGCTCACAACTGACTTTATCTAGCCAAGGCATATGTGGCAGGATAATGAGAAAACACCTAATACAGTGTAGAAAAAGGTCAGATCATCACGTGCCTCGCTCCGATTCGTCAAGCGAGAACGGGGGAAATATGACAAGGACAAGCAGCCTAATAAGAAAGCGTGAGGAACCCATTCACTATGCGACGAGCCAACCAATCGCCTCTGAGGGCCTGGCATACGAAAATATAAATATCATTCATTGTAGAGCTCGCTGTTATTGTATCGCGAAAGATATCGTCCTGCATGGACAGCGCCAACATGACGACGGGAGAAGTTGCTGTGCTCTCGAGTATGGTTCCAGTCACACCTGGCTGGAGGTTTTGGAAAAGTCCATCATCGCGAATGCTGAGCTAGTGCTCGTGCGTCTAGCCAAGACCTGGATAGATACAGTGTGTCAGCACAATGAAAGGCAACTTTTAATCGCGATGACCTTGTCGCGATTTTCGCTGTCCCCAGTGTCTATTGATTGGAATTCCCTGGGGCGCGAAAACTCGATGTGTCGAGAGACATGGACATGAGGACCGGCGGGAGCGCTGGCCTCGAGAGACTCGATGAACGGGCCGCTCGTTTTGACTGCTAAAGCGCGACGCGAGTTCAATGATGCTAGGACCGAATTGGTGTACAGCTGATTTATTTCAGCGTTTAAATAGAATATAATGACAGTGATGAGAAGATATCTCACCTTAGAGATGGTCATAGCCCTAAGGGTGCGTTCAATTGGGTCAGAAGATGCTGTGAAGCGAAGGCATAAGTGCACGCACGTCAAAGTGTAAAGGTTCGTCTTCGAGCGGCTATAGTACAAAGCGATGTGGGCGACCATCGCAAGTGCGGTGATAGCCCCACTAGCCACCGTGAAACGAATCAAACGGTTGAGCAGTTTTTCGGTCGTGCGCGGGACGCTGACGGCACGATCAGAACCTTTTGCTAATGCAAGCTAGTCCAATGTCAGGAGCGTTTCATGGCGACGGAGATACGGAGATGATGATGATTACCAAGTATACCATGCTGACGGCTATCAGGGTGTCGCATATGGCACTACCGCCGAACCAAATCTAGTAAACAATAATTCAAGGGACGAGACTAGGAGATATGTCGAAATGACTTACACCACCGGGCAGAGACATCGTGGACATTTCGGTGAGTAGGATGCTGAAGAACTAGACCATGTGCTTTCTATTTAGCGGCATTTTCTCCAGCTATTATTTCCAGTTGCGTGCACTCACCCTGATACCAACATATATTGAAGTAATTGACTGGGTCAAGGAAATCTGTCTTGTACGATCAGGTGCAATAAACGACATAAAAAGAAAGTAACGTGCCGCCATGATGAGGCCGACTATGACCTTCCATACAAGCAATCCTTTCCCGAGGGCATAGATGCGCCATATATAGAACGACTGCACCCACAAGGAGACTTCGCCCCTTGGTCAGTATAAGGGTATACACGAGCTTGGGTCGCGATGACATACCGATGCCGCCGGTTATTGGAATGAAATTGTATCCCCAGTTGAGTTCTGTCAATGCTACTTGTCGCCCCCAGCCAGCCACCAGCCATGCCCAGGCCATTTTAACGACTACGACGGTTTGGAAAGTTTCAACGATAAATAAGCCATAGACTGTGTGTATATCTTCTGTGAGTCTCGTATAGATCAGCGATGGATAATATCGAGACGAACCAGTGATTTTGATGAGAATTCGATCTTGCGTATATGTGATGTAGTAGAGATCTAGCAAATAGTTTCAGTCCGTCTGAGCATTGTAGAACGATCTAAATCAAAGACACAGACATATCTGAACAATGAGTATTCCATACAGCAACCAACTGAAGAAACCGCCGACCAGCTGCCGGTCAGCCAAGGTTATTCAGCGATGCTGAAGCAGGTACGATAGACACAATGCTGAGTTGAGACGGCATACCACAGGACCTATGCTAGCACAGCCAAGACAGACAAAGCTCATGTGAGACAACATCAATGTCAAAGCGGAGCAACTAAAGCCTTACAGAAGAAGTATATCACTAGGCACAGGCGCATCGGTAGAGACAGAAGAGTTTCCCGCTGCATCCATGAGGCCGTGGGATCAAGGTATCGACGGGTCAATGAAGAAGTGAATATCATGATGAGACTTTAGGCGACTAAGTACTCCGTGCAGGGCGTTTAAAGGTGCGGAGTTTCCATCAGCACATGTCAGACTTGACAAAGAAGGGATAGACTAGATGGTCTTCTGTTCTAGAGCCATCAGGTCTCCGACATCAGCGCGCTGATGTCTCTGCGTGTGGAGCATGTTCATCTGTGGCGTAGGGAATAGGATGATTGAACCTTGTCTTGGAATGTACGATCTCTTGTAAACAATACGATACTCACCTATGACGAACACATTTTTCACTCAGACTCGAGCTCGAATCTGGAATCCGAGCAAATTCATCTGGAGACGTTGATGGCGAAATCTTCTTCTAACTCAACCGATGAGTGTGCAATCACTGGACGGCGTCAACACTGGCCGAACCGGATCTTCCTCGAGAAGCAAGTATATAGTGTCCGGGGACGCTTATAGCAAACTTTATACTATCATTGGAGGGGTGTTCAGTGTTCACGAACTTGAGAGTCATGTTATCAGAAAAATGCTCGAGGGATCAATTCCTCACCTCGTTTTGTACATTCTGATTGGGTAGCTGCTATATCTTCCCCTCTATCACGCATTGCATCCAGGAAATATGTGGGTGTGCTGGCCCCGGGGGCAGATGCCTTTGCGCCTAGATGCGTGGTATTCACCAGTGTTCGCAAATTTTAACCCGCGTCCTCCGGGCCGTTGCACGACATATTTTTAAACTCCGCCGAGAGAAGCTCAGCATAGCGGGTTGCCACCATCTCGCCACAAACGTCCTCCTCCGTTGCTGATTTTTGTGGTAAATTCCTTGTCAAAAGTGTACCATGCATGCTTATGGATTTCAGGAAATTTTGCCTGTCTAAAATACGGCCCTCGGAACCTATCGGAGAGATCCCGAATAGCGCCTGCATCTGCCGCGGCCTTGTTCTGTCCACCACTCGCATGATACCTTTTCTAGTCGCTTTGAGCAGAACGCAGGTGAGGTCTTGGTATTGTCAGAAGGTCACAGGCATGTGCGCTGTTCTCTACCTCGCAATACCACCACCTCGTACTTCTGACCTGCCATAGATGCACTGCATTTACAGGTATTCATGTTCTCAATTGGGACTTGTCGCTTCACAGCGTCCGACAGCGCCCGGACGACAGTAGCGGTGAACAATGATGCATATGATGATCTGGTCGCATATTCCACCTCGTTGGTACCCTATAATCGCGGATGAGCGCTGAATATCCGGCGCCAGACACTTCACATGATGATTACTGGGGTCGTCTGACCTTTCAAAAACAGATCGGTGAAGACGCCGACGAATAGGGAGTCTGCCGGACATAAGCCTGGGAGGTATTGAGATAAACAGGATGCAGGCCTAGGTTATATGATGGGGTCGATACATATAGCGCACTTCAATTGGCGATGACAATGAACTCGCGAGCCTCCTCAGTCTTGCTCCAATTCAACATGGCTAGAATGATTGGAGAAGTCCATCAATGCGAGGTCTGAGCCGATGCTTCTTTGTCTGTCCAAGACCTGATCAATGATGTAGGTCGGTGCAAAAAGGATGTAACGTTCAATCACAAACACCCTGATATTATCTTGCATTGTAGCGATACCTACATGTAATTCTTGGACGCTATTAAGGTGAGTCTGTGGCTTAATGCTCATGCTGATGATCATGACACCACCATCGCAACGTGTTGACGTTGGTCGTGGTGAAAGTACGACATACCTGTGCTCATTCACAGGAAAGAAAGTCGATGTCTGTTCTGGGCGAGCATCGTCGGGGCGTAGAGGTCACCGTCGTGGCATAACCGTGGATGGAAAGCACCTAGCCTTTGTCTGGTCAGATCCTGGCCAGGGCCTCATGTGGCACGATAAGGAGGAGGTAGCTGGTCCAGTGGTTGAAATGATCAGATCATCACGGCCCTCGCTCCAATCCGTGAGGCGAGAACGCGAGACGACATTGAGGGAAATTTGACAAGGATAGCAACCTAGTAAGAAAGCGCGAGAGTCTCATTTACTATGCGACAAGCTAACCAATCGTCTCTGAGGGCCTGGTATACGAAAACGTGTATGCATTTATTGTAGATCTCGCTGTTATCATATCGTAAAAGGTATGGTTCTGCATAGACAATGCCAATATGGAACGCTTCCACTTGACGATGACGGTGGGAGACTTCGCTGTGCTCTCGAGTCTGGCTGCAGTCAGACATGGCTAGAGTTCTTTGAAAAGTCCATCATCACGAAATCTGAGCTGCTCGGTCGTATGGCCAAGACCTGATAGAAATAGTGTCAGCGTAATAAAAGTGCCACTTTCAATCACGATGACCTTGTCGCGAGTTTCGCTGTCCACAGGTTCTATTGACTGGGATTCATTTGGGCGCGAAAACTCGATGTGTCGAGAGACATGGACAAGAGGGCCGGTAGGAGTGCTGGCCGCGAAAGATTCGATGAATGGGCCGCTCGTTTTGGATGCTAAGGCGCGACGCGAGTTCAATGATGCTAGGACCGAATTGGTGTACAGCTGACTTCCTTCAGCGTCTAAACAATATAGTGAGAGCGATCAAGACAAATATCTCACCTTAGAGATGGTCATAGCCCTAAGGGTGGATTCAACTGGATCAAAAGATGCTGAGAAGCGAAGGCATAGAAATGCACGCACGTCAAGGTGTAAAGGTTCGTGTTCGGGGCGCTGTAGTACAAACTAATGTGAACGACCATCGCGAATGCAGTGATAGCCCCGCTAGCCACCGCGAAACGAATCAGACGGTTGAGCAAATTTTCGGTCGTGCGAGGGACCCTGATGGCACGATCAAGACCCTTTGCTGATACAAGCTGTGATGATGTCAGGAGCTTTTTATAGCAACGGAAAAGACAATAAGATGATGATGATTACCAAGTATACCATGCTGACAGCAATCAGGGTGTCGCATATGGCACTGCCGCCGAACCAGATCTAGCAAACAACAGTCTAAGTAGTGAAGTAAGACATATTGAAGTGACTCACACCACTGGGAAGAGATAGCAAATAATTCTGCGTTAC
This sequence comes from Heterobasidion annosum, assembly GCA_001457955.1. Classification (NCBI taxonomy): domain Eukaryota; kingdom Fungi; phylum Basidiomycota; class Agaricomycetes; order Russulales; family Bondarzewiaceae; genus Heterobasidion; species Heterobasidion annosum. The sequence continues at coordinate 1,240,606 of CVKZ01000012.1, read as the reverse complement.
TGAAATGTGGAAGAACTAGATTGTCGACTGACCCTTTAGCAACGCACTTCGCTGAATCTAATCTACAATGACGTTTGCTTACCTCGACACCAATATATATTGAGGTAACAGACTGGGTCAGAGAAATCTGTGTCACATATAATTAGCTGCGAAAGTCAGCATCGGATGAAAATAACATGCCGCCATGATGAAGCTGACTATGATCTTCCACACAAGAAGCCCTTTCCCAAGAGCATAGATGCGCCATGTATAGAATGACTGCACCCACAGAGAAACTTTGTCCCTTGTTCAGTATGAAAGAGACGACAAGCATGGTTGATAATGACCTACCGACGGCAGTCGTGATTGGAATGAAATTGTATGCCCAGCCGGGCTCTGTCAACGCTACGTGTCGCCCCCAGCCAGACACCATCCATTTCCAAGCCATCTGGACGACTATAACAGACTGAAAGGTTTCGACGAGGAATAAGCCATAGACTATGGGAAAGTTTCCTGAGTCTCGTATGAATCGGCGCTGGACATGACGGAGACAAACCAGTGATCTTGATGAGGATTCGATCTCGCGTATATGTGATATAGTAGAGATCTAGCAGATGGTTTTAGTCTGTCTGAGCATGCCAGAAACAATCTAAATCGAAGACACAGACATATCTGAACAATGAGGATTCCATACAGCAGCCAACTGAAGAAACCGCCGATCAGCTGCCAATGAGCCAGGGAAAATCAGCGATGCTGCAGCAGGTAACATAGACAAAAAGCTGCGTTTAGACGACATACCACAGGACCTATGCTAGCACGGCCAAAACAGACAAAGCTCATATGAGACAACATTGATGTCGAAATGAAGCAACTGAAGCCTTACAGAAGAAGTACACCACTAGGCACAGGCGCGTCGATCGAGGCGGAAGAGTTTCCTGCTGCAACCATGAGGCCGTGGGATCAAGGAATGGAAGGGTCGATGGGATGAGGTGAATACCATGATGAGACGTCGGGCGACTAAGTACTCTATGCAGGGCGTTTAAGGACTGCGGATTTTGCATCGACGCATGTCAGAATTGACAAAAAAGGGATTGACTAGACAGTGTTCTGTTCTAGAACCATCAGGTATCCAACATAAGCGTGCTGATGGCTCTATGTGTGGAGCATGTTCATCTGTGGTCAGGGAACAACCAGCATAAAAGAAAGTTAGTAAACTTCGACTTTGGATGTAGGATTCTCTGGAGATAATACGACGCTCAACTATCACGAACACATACACTCACCCATTACGAACACATTTCCCAGCTCAAAAGCTAGAACCCGAGCAAATTCATCTGGAGACGTTGATGGCGAAACTTTTTCTGTTGAACCTTAACTCTATCAACAAGTGTGTGATCACTTGACAGCATCAGCCGTGACCGAGATAATTCTCCCTCGAGATGCGAATCAAATGTGATCCAGGACGTTTACAGCAAACTTCATGCTATCATTGGAACTTCAGAGTTATTGTATCATAAAAATGCTCAAGAAATCTGTTCTCACCTTTTCTTTACTTTCTGCACAAGTAGCTGCTATGTCTTCCCCTCTATCACGCAATGCATCCGTGAAGAGAAGATACGTGGGTGTGCTGTGGCAGGAGCCTTCGCACTCAGATGTATGGTTTTGACTGGTGTGCGGAAATTGACCGGGTGTCTCGCGTCCTCCCACGTCGCACATTCTGACGTATTTTTAAACTCCGCTGAGAGAGAGAGCGAAGTCCAGCATAGCGGGGTTGCCTCTCGACACAAACATCCTCTCCCGTTTGACAAGTAAAAAATCACAAATGTACCACACATGCTTACGGAAAGGACATTTCGGAAATTTTGCCTGTCCAAAATACGGCCTTCTTACCTTCTTGTAGAGATCCCAGATAAGGCCTGCACATGCCGGCGCCGCGACCATGTGTTGCCAAACGGTCATAGGCCTGAGCGCTGAGCGCTACGCCCTAGCCTGCAGCACCACCAGCTCGTGCTTCTGACCTAGTATAGATACACTGCATTCAAGTAGTATCTATGTTCCCAGTTGGGAGTTATAGTACTTATCCTGCACCTCGCTTGTACCATAGCATTGCGGGCGGGCGGTGCACATCCGATGTCAGACAATTCATACGACAATCACTATGGTCTGCTGTGACTGAAACCTGGGAGGTATTGAGATAAGCAGTATGTAGTTCCGGTCTACATCTGATCGGTAAATATAGCGCACTTCCAAATGGCGATGACAATGAACTCGCGATCTTCCTGAGTCTTGCTCCGATCAAACATGGCTAGGATCATTGGAGAAATTCATCATCACGAGGTCTGAGCTGATGCTTGGTTGTCTGTCCAAGACCTGATCGATGGTCTAGGTCAGTGCGAAATGGATGCAACATTCAATCATAATGACCTTGTTATCATTTTCGCCATCACCCAACTCTCTTGATTGGAGCTCACTTGTACCAGAAAATTCTATGTGTCAAGAGGCATTAGCAATATGGCTAGCGGGTCGGCCGGGCTCAAAATCGGTGAAGGCACCGTCACCGTTGAATTTGAGTGCTAGGGCACGACGCGAGTTCAATGACGCTAGGACCGAGTTGGTGTACAGCTAATTTAATTCAGCGTTGAAAATGTAGTAGAAGTGATAGAAAGAGGCTTCTCACCTTAGAAATGGTCATAGCCCTGAAAGTACGCCTAACTAGATCAGAGGACGCTGATAAGCGAAGACATAGAAACACGCACGGCAAGGTGTAAAGATACGACTGTGGTGAACTGTAATACACAGCAATGTGGATGACCATCGTAAGTGCAGTGACGGCCCCGCTGGCTACCGCGAAACGAATCAGGCGGTTGAGCAGTTTTTCCGTCGTGCGAGGGACGCTGATGGCACGATCACAATCCTTCCTTGATGCAAGCTGAGACGATGTCAGGAGCTTTTTATAGCAACGGGACAGTGAGATAATGATGATTACCAAATATACCATGCTGATGGCTATAAGGGCGTCGCATATGGCACTGCCGCCGAACCAAATCTAGCAAACAAAAATTTGAGTATTGAGCATAGGAGTTGTATTGAAGCGACTCACACCACTGGAAAGAGACAGCAAAGAATTCTCCGTCAATGAGATGTGGAAGAACTAGATCGTCAGCTTTCCCTTTAGCGACGCACTTCGTGGAGATCTATTTACAGTCACATTTACTTACCTCGATCCCAATATACATTGAAGTAATAGACTGGGTCAGAGAAATCTGTGTCGCATGTGATCAGGTGCGAAACCCGGCAGAGGACGAAAGTGACATGCCGCCATGATAAAGCTGACTATAATCTTCCACACAAGCAGCCCTTTCCCAAGGGCATAGATGCGCCAAATGTAGAACGACTGCACCCACAGAGAAACTTTGTCCCTTATTCAGCATAAAGGAGTCGACGAGCATGGCCGAATGACGACCTACCGATGGCGGTCGTTATTGGAATACAACCGTAGGCCCAGCCAGGGTCCATCAACGCTACGCGGCGGCCCCAACCAGACACTAACCAATTCCAAGACATTTGAACGACTACGACACTTTGAAAAGTCTCGACGAGGAATAAGCCATAGACTGTGGAACCGATTTATAATTCTCGTATAGATCGGCGCTGAGATAGACGAACCAGTCATCCTAATGAGGATCCGATCTCGCGTGTATGTGGTGTAATAGAGATCTATCCGACAGTTACAGTCTGACTGAACGCGTTCAAAAGATGTAAAAAATCACGCACATATCTGAACGATGAGGATTCCGTACAGCAGCCAACTGAAGAGACCGCCGATCAGCTGTCAATTAGCCAGCGAAAGTCAACGCTGTTGGAGCGGGTCTATAAAACACAGAGATGGTTGAGACAGCATACCACAGGACCTATCCTAGTAGCGCCAAGACACGATGTATGAGTGACCACATCGAAGTCGAAGTGAGGAGGCTGAAGCTTTACAGAAGAAGGATTTCACTAGGCACAGGTGCATCAGTCGAGGGTGAAGCGTTTCTTGCTATACCCATGGGCCTTGGAATGATAGTATGGGAGAACCGATGACCTACAGAGTCAAGACAGGAATAAGTGAGGGAAGGTAAGGCGGCTAATTTGTCCATGCAGGGCGTTTAAGAAGTACGGAAGTTGCGACGGTGCAGGCCAAGGATGACAAAGAAGGGATAGAATAGATAAAACACCGGGATAGAATCATCAGGTCTCTGAGATCAGCACTCCGGCGCGCTGATGTTTTTGTGGGTGAAGCACACTGTTCGGCTCATCACCTGTGGTGTAGTATGGACCAGGATGATTGAACCACTGCGAGAAGAACCTAGAAATTCGGTGGGACACGATTTAGGATATCATGTACTCGTATAAAAAGCTACACTCACTCGGGCTCGAGACCCTTTGCAGACCCGGAGCAGATTTATCTGGAGATGTGGACGTTGAAACCCTGATTACATCATATCTATCGTTGATCACTTAACGGCGTCAATGCTGTCTGCAAGAAACACATAACCATGAGTTCTGATAGGCCTCCCTCGAGACTAGAACTACAATAAATAAGCATATCGAACAGAAACACAGGAGGAGGATGGGAGTCACTGTAGTCTGTCGCGCGGTCGAGATAGGCTCGGACACAGCCAGTAAGGTCAAACTCCGCTTCTCCGACACCCGGCCGTAACGACCCCGACGAAAACGAACCATGACCATTGAGAGTCCAACTGCTCATTCCGCCAGGTGATCATGAGGCTATGTAACCATCTCGACATAGACGATTTCCTCCGTTGGTTATTTCTATCGAAAAGCGCTTGACAATAGACTAGTAAGCATGCATACTGGTACCATAGAATTGCGAATGAGCGCTGGACATCCGACGTCGGACACTTCACACGACGAATACTGGGGCCGTCTGACCTTGGAAAAAGATGGTGGAGGTGGCGACGAATGGAGAGATTGCTGTAACAGAGACTTGTAAGGTATTGAGATGAAAAGTCTATAGTCCCAGTTTATATATAATGGTTGATGAATACCGCGCACTTCCAATTGGCGGCGACACTGAACTCGCGGTCCGCCTCAGTCTTACTCTAATCAAATATGGGTAGATTTATGGGAAAAGTCAACCATTCCAAGTTCTGAGCTAGTGCTTGTTTGTCTGGCCAGGACCTGATCGATACTGTCAGTGCGAAAGGATGAAACATTCAATCACAATGACCTTGTCGTGGGTTTCACTATCGCCAAATTCTCTTGATTGGGATGACCTTGGGCCCGAAAACTCGATGTTTCGAGAGACATGGGCAATATGGCTAGCGGGGGTGCCAGCCTCAAAATTTTCGGAGAACAGACCGTCACCATTCACCTTTAACGCTAAAGCGCGACGCGAGTTAAACGACGCTAAGACCGAGTTGGTGTACAGCTGATTTACTTCAGGATCTAGACCATACAGTGATCGTGAAGAAGAAACTCCACCTTAGAGATGGTATGAGCCCTGGGGATGAGCTCAACTGGATCAGAAAAAGCTGAGAAACAAAGACATAAAACGTGCGCACGGCAAGGTGTAAAGATTTGACTGTGGGAGACTGAAGTAAAAAGCGATGTGGACGACCATCGCAAGTGCAGTGATAGCCCCGCTAGTCACCGTGAAACGAATCAGATGGTTGAGCAGAGTTTCCGTCGCGCGTGAAGCACCGATAGCGCGATCAGAACCTTTTGCAGATGAAAGCTGTGATCATGTCAGGAGCTCATCATAGCGCAGGAGGTGATGGAGAGTTATACCAAGTATACCATGCTGACCGCGATGAAGGTGTCACTTATAGCACTGCCGCCGAACCAAATCTAGCAAGCAACAGTTTGAGTAAGGATTCTAGGAGAAGTATCAGAGCGGCTTACACCACCGAGTAGAGACAGCGAAGACTTGTCCGTCAATGATGTGTGGAAGAACTAGATCATCGACTTTCTATTTAGCAACGCAATTTTTTGAAGCTAATTCACAATTTCGTTGACTTACCTCGACACCAATATATATTGAAGTAATTGATTGGGTGAGGGAAATCTGTGTCAGATACGATCAGGTGGGAAAACCAACATCGGAGAAAAGTGACATGCGGCCATGATGAGGCCGACTATGACCTTCCACACAAACAATCCGTTCCCAAGGGCATAGATGCGCCATATATAGAACGACTGCACCCAAAGGGAGACTTCGCTCCTTGTTAAGACAGTTCTACAAGTATGGCTGACGATGGCATACCGATGCCGGTCGTTATTGGAATTGAACTGTATGCCCAGCCGGGCTCCATCAACGCTACTTGTCGCCCCCAGCCAGCTACCATCCATTGCCAAGCCATTTGGACGACTACGACAGATTGGAAAGTTTCGACGAGAAACAATCCATAGACTATGTGGAACTGTTTGTGAGCCTCATATAGATCGGTTTCAGAAATGACTGAGACGAACCAGTGGTCTTGATGAGGATTCGATCTCGTGCGTATGTGATGTAATAGAAATCTGTTAGATGAAGTCAGTCTGGTGGAGCGAGGTAGAGAAGGGTAGAGACGATACAAGCATAAGACACGCACATGTCTGAACAATAAGGACTCCATATAGCAGCCAACTGAGGAAACCACTGATTAGCTAGCGAGCAGCCGGCACAAGTCAGTACAATAATAACGGATATGATAGACGCAGAGATGAGTTGAGACAACATACCACAGGACCCACGCTAGCACCACCAAAAGAAGGAGCATGAGTAACAACATCAATATTCAGTTGAGAGGCAGCTGAAACCTTACAGAAGAAGAATTTCACTGGGTACGGGCGCATCGGTCGAGGTTGAAGAAGTTCTTGCTAAACCCATGGGGCCTTGGAATGATATTATGGGAGAACCAATGATCTGAAGACGGGAATGCATGAGGGAAAGTAAGGCGGCTAAGTTATCCATGCAGGGCGTTTAAAAACGGCGAAGCTTTGCATTCGGTCGGCAAAGAAGGGATAGCCGGTATAGAATGATCATGTATCCGATATCAGCGCTTCAGCGCGCTGTCATCTCTGTGGGTGAAGCACATTGTTCGTTGATCTCCTATGGCGTAGGGAGCAGGATTAGTGAACCAGCATAAAAGGTGGGAAACGATTTGAGATGCGATATGCCTGGAAAATGACTACACTCACCAACTGTGAGCGCAGTATTCATAAGGCTCGAGACCCTTTGCAGACCCTGAGCGGATTTACCTGGAGAAGTTGACGTTGAGACCCTGATTCCATCAAGTCTTTGATCACGGTGTCAGCGCCATCTGCAAGAGATAGATAACTGTGAGTTCTACCTACTAAGCCTCCCCTCGAGAAGTGGGCAATCAGTAATTGAGCACATTTGACAGAAACACAGGAGTAGCAAGCTCGATGGTAGTCATTCCATTCTCTATGCTTCCATGGCTGATAGTCGAGGGACACGGCCGGTCATTCTGAATTGCGCTGGCTTTGGGTTATGCTCAATAAGGTGGCCAGTGCGGCAGCCAAACGACCAAAAAAGGGAAGAATCCCCTAAATGGACATTCAAAGACCGCCCGGCTAATCCCGGAATGCACATGAAGCTCACCAGAGCCCGCCCCATGACTGCTTTCGTCGGACCAGGCAATCCGCCAACCGCGTTTATATCAAGACTTTCCTTATGGCTTGCGAATTCTCCCACAAAGACCCCTCACGACGACCACGACGACCACGACGATGGCTTCGCACTCCCTCTTGAACGCTTTCAAAGCCAATAAACCCGCTTTCGGCATCTGGTGCATGCTGCCCGGCGCTTTCAGTGCACGTCTTGCAGCACAATCGAGCCCGCATCTGTCATGGGTTTTGATAGATTGCGAGCACGGAATGACCCCGCTTCAGCCTGGTGCAGCCGAGTCTGTGCATGCCATCTCTGGGATCGGCGCCGATGCGCCGAGTCCACTTGTGAGGGTTCCAGCGACGGGCGCCCACACGGGGACAGGATGGCAGATCAAGTATGCATTGGACGCCGGCGCGCGAGGGATCATTGTTCCGATGGTATTGGACTCTTTTCATGACGTCCATGTTTGTTCCATAAATAATTGAATGGCAGGTTGGGACGGCTGAAAAAGCTAAGGAGGTGGTGGCAGATAGTCGATTTCCCCCTCTGGGTAGGAGGGGTTTCGGAAGCCCAATCTGTTCTAGCATCTGGGGCATGGGCGCTACCGAATACTTCACAGCCGCGAACGACAGCATCTTGGTGATCGTCCAAATCGAGACACCTGAAGGTGTGCAGAACGTGGAGTCCATCGCCGCAGTTGACGGAATCGGTGCGTGGTTTTCACCGCGCGTTTTCTGGACAATAACTGAGAATATCTCGATTAGATGTCCTGTTTATTGGGCCTTATGACCTGTCCTTGTCTCTCGGCTATCCTGCTCCTTCCCCAGACCCTCACCCAGAGGTCGAGAAGATCATTCGGAACATTCTCAAAGTCTCGCATAGCGCTGGCAAGAAATGGTAAGCTGTTTCAGGTCGATCAGATCACGACGGATGATCTGATCTTCTCGATCGTATGCAGTGCCATCTATTGTACGTCCGGACCGCAGGCAGCACAGCGCGCCGCTCAAGGGTTCGACATGGTAGGCTTTCGTGCCGGTCCAGTTGAGTTGCGCGAGACTTATCGCTGCGGATTTGTTTTTGTAGATCAACGTGACGGCCGACTTTCAAGCCATGACACAGAGTCTGGCTAGCAACTTGGCGGCGGCTGCTATTCAGTGAAGATGCCCTGGTATCAGATTGATGTCTATGTATAGCGTATGCCAGAATTGTAACAGTCGACAAGAGGAATGTACATTGCCGCCTTGCATCTGACACTTGGCTGGCCATTTTCGCATTGAAGTCCTCTGACAGGGTACAATAGGTGTTCATCAAGAAGAGGAGTAGAAATCATCGTTTCACTCTTCACATGCGCACACTGGGCATGACACATATATATCTAGCTCCACATCTCGCTGGGTCATCCGCAACATGGACTCCTCTGCGTCAGACAGCGTCCACCACCGTACCATTCTGGGATGCTCCCTCTATAGCACGATCATCGCGGTGTTGTGAGCATTCTCGCCTCTGTCCGCTGTCGATTAATCCTGAGCTCGTCATCCCCACCAGCTTGTATGGGATTACATCTATCCAGACAGTGTATTACTTCGAGCATTTTCCTAAGGATCGAAATCAATCGAAAGCCCTCGTAAGATCGCCATGTTGCTTGGATGAAATACGTCTGATGATTTGTGCTTTAGGTTGCTGGCCTGTGGTATGATTCACTAATTCATCGAATTTCTCAAAGACACCTCTCTGACTAGTTCTATCATGAGGCTATCGGTCACTGTGGCGGTTGTGCTGAATGGTCATGTGTTGCACATGTATTTCATCATACACTATGGTGATTTCGATGCAGTTGACCCTAACCTTTGGTTCGTCATGGAACATCGTTTCTTCAAACGTCTCTGACATATGTGACAACAGGTCGGCTTCTGTGAGTTAGTCTCAAGCCTGTGGATGCCCTCATTCTCAGACTTCGATTGTCGCATGCACAGCTTGAAGGAACTCTCACAGTTGAGCGTACCTATCTGACGAACAATGCAGTGCCGCTCATTACACCGCTTAGAGCATCAATATATCTATAGTGCAACTGTAAGTGGAGTGATATAATCGATAGGTCAGACTTGATAAGTAGATCGTTCCCACAGGTTTTTTATCACCAGTATCTGGAAAAGTAAGTCTGTCGTACACAAATATTCTCCTTGAGCTTGAATTCTTATAAGGTGCGCGTGATTATTTACTTATAAAGTACATCGTGACCTCCACCCGCCATCGAGGTGGATGTACTTGGCATTGGTCTCATTTGTCAGTGTTTACCGCCGACTACTCCCTCTCTTAGACACCACCTTTCAACGATTTCCAGATCATCATTGTGCTATTGTCCCTTGCAGGAATTCGTAAGTCTTTCAGTATTTGTCTATCAACAACTGTTGCTTGACGCTGGCCGCTCTTAGCCGTCGCCTCGATATTGTTTGCCCATCGTTCTTGTGCTTTCGTGACTTACAGGTGACACTTAATCAATATAGGAGATCCAAATCTCTACAGACGAAGACAGTTTCGCATTATGCTAAAGTAGTTATATCCATTTCGTTCGGAATCGCAAGCAGGCTCATGTCTTGACAGACCCTGACCACGCTCTCCATCGTTGGGGTGACAGCCATGGATTGTTTCGTTACAATCGGACTATTGTATGTCATGAATCAACCGCAGAAAGCAATCAGCTCTACCAGGTCTATAATGTTGACAGTGACCACAGCAACTTGACGCTGACTGTATGAACAGAACAGGTCAGGTTATGCGAAAACTCATGTTGTTCTTGCTCACTCGCGGCATCGTCATGCTGTGAGTTCTATTACATTTTTCACGCTATTGGATATATTATATCTGGGTTACACTTTCGTTTAGCGTTGTGCAGGCTGCCCTTATGGTAGCAGTATGTTCTGAATCTATTAGACGATCTATTGGACTTCATTTTACTCCCCATCACCAGTATCTAATGTGGCAACACATCCTTGTCGGAGTCTTCTTTCATTCCATCATGAGCAATAGTACGTTTTACGGTCTTCTCATCTAGGACTCCTGTTGATCAGCACGTTCATAGTCTACGCCAGTTCCTTGCTTGTCACGTAAGACTCAATACCTGCGGTCTGCAGATTCTCAGATTTTGAGATTTTTTTTCATGCAGTTTGAATAACCGCCATCGGATTCAAGAGGCCGATGCAAGGATAACATAGGCTGTTGTGATCATCAGCCCGCTGGGTTTTGTTACGTCTAATCTGACTAACGTTCTGAGTCGTACAGAATCCATTGTATCTATGCACTGTCGAGGTTATTCATTTCACGAAACCGAAGGCTTTTAAAAACCAGTCTGGTTGGTATGGTTCACAGTCCGCATTTGTTCTAGATTTTAGGCGAGGATGAAGACGGACCAGGATGGTTGTATCTTTGGGAACAGGTTTAGGAACTATAGGCAGCTACTTATTGAACTGCCGTTGTCATGTAAAACGAGCGCAGGGATTCTTCGCGACAAACAAGATGGGCATGGGGAGAACAAAGAAGGCCAGAGGTAAAAGATTGCGTTCAGAGACTTCGAGACTGATGGAAGCGAAGACTCAAACGTCCCTCGTTTCAGCTTTTGGCAGGGCGCGGCTTTACCGGGCTTCCGTGAACAAAATTTGTGTCTAGAGGCATTTGAGTGACTTTCGAAAAAAAAAAGGGCGACTGCGCATTACAGATCCTGTAATGAACGCCAACAATACTGAAGCATGAAAAGCATGATGAATGACGTGGGGATGATGAAGGAGTGTCCACGCCGCTCTTGAGGTGTCAATCTCCCTTGAGAATCCATCGTAAACCCCTTCAAAGGTATGAAAGAAGACATAAATGACGGTAAGCGTGCGAAGGTGTATTCTCAAGAATGGTACCCAGCCAATGCTGAGGCGAATGCTTCATCGATCTCCGACTTAATGTCATTAGCTTCACCAGACAGGTCGGTCTAAGTTTTCTCTTTCTCATCACTGTCGCGCTGTAAAGGAAACTCTGGGATGAACTTACCGGAGCCTTGGCAATTAACGCATTCGAGAATGCGGACGCGTCGCTTGCCAGATCTTGAAGGTCTTGCTTGACAAGCGCAGAGGCGCCACCTATGGGCAAAGACGCAAAGGCCGCTTTCTTGTCGATGAGATCCTGGAGGGTTGCGACAATATTGGGTGCCAGCGCTTGAGCCTAAGTCAAGATGGCTTTGCCATCAGTCTCGGAAAATGGATCCGTATTCTATACTCGTGTCAGTCTGGGATGGATTTACTGGCATAGTAATGATACACAAGACCTCTGTATCTGAAGTGGCAGTCCTGATGGCGAGCGCCAAATTTGAGGCGTCCCTGTGGATCGTCTGCAATACGGTGTCCATTAGTGATAATACGGTTTGATAATTTAACTCAGCGTGTAAAACCTACCAGAGCACTAGCTAGGCTTCCCCCTGAGCTAGGGAATGCTTGAACGGCCGAACGCAATGCGGTAACACGGTTACTGAGTTCTGTGATGTCGGTTTCGACTTGAACAACAGTACGTTTCGCAAGGGGAACAGCGAGGCTGCCCAAGACGAAGGGAAAGATGAATAGGGCCTTGATAATGTGGATCATTGTGAGCACTTGAGAGTTGAAGATAATGTGCGGTGCTCTGGGAGGGCAGGTAGAAAAGAGACAGAGGCCTTTTAAACCTTCGGAAGGGCTAGCATTCTCAAGCCCCCGAAACAGCATGCTCCGAGCAGTGGCGTTCACAGGCTTCTTGAATGTAAGAGATCCACGCCTTGCGCCTTCTCAAAGCATCCTGTAACGGTTCATTGACATGCACATATCTTACGGTGGGAAGTGTTCAGACGCACTACAGGTTCCGTGGAACTTTATGTGACGTAGTGACGGCGTAGCGATAGTCTTGCGGTCTTGAGCTTCCAGTTTCTCCTAAGCTTTGCTGAAGTTTAGATCGATGCGGTTCGTCTGTCTGATAAACATGCGATGACAAGTTATCATATATTGCAGTTCTTTCTGAAGTTTGTATACTGCTTTACAATTCCTTAAACCAAGGCCTCTTGACCGTGAGGAACGACGTGCCCTGAACCTTCAAGAACTGTAAGCGGAAATTGCGGACGAGAATGCGGCGCTAATATCCGATTTGATGGTATTGGCTTGATCAACTAAGTCCGCCTAGTGTATGTCAGTTATGAGAAGAGCCAAGGGGTAGAGAGGGTGATGAACTGACTGGTGACTTGGCGATTAAAGCATCCGCAAACGCCGAGGTATCATTGGCCAGAGTCTGGAGGTCTTGTTCAACGAGCGCGGTAACACCACCGACAGGTAAGGACGTGAAGCCTGATTTCTTCGCAATCAGGTTCTGGAGGGTAGTGATAATGTTGGGCTCGAGGGCCTGAACTTGGGCCAGGATGGTCTGGCCGTCATCCTCCGAGAAGGCGTCAGTAGCCTATAAGCACGTTTAGTACCAGCGAAGTGCTATTGTAAGCCAAGAAGAGCAGACCTGAGTATCGGAGGTGGCGGTTGTGACGGCGCTTGCTAAGTTGGTAGCATCGCTGTGGATTCCCTGAGTCGATGAATGGTCAAGCGCGACCGATTGGAAGGGAAGATATGTCAAACGCACCAGCGCGTCTACCAAGCTTCCACCAGAAGTAGGAAATGCTTGAATAGCGGTGTTCAGAGCGTCGACTTGGGTGCTGATGCCTGTGATATCGGATTCGACTTGCGCGACGGTACGCCTGAGAAGTGGGCTTGCAAGACTGCCGAAGATGAAAGGGAGCACGAGAAGGGCACTGGCAATGCGGACCATGATGGACTGCTTATAAGACGTGACGGTGAGGGACACTGGAAGTAGTGCTTGAGCTAAGGACGATGCAGCAAGTCGAGGTGCTTTTAAAGGGACACAAAGATCAGATGTTTTGAATTTCACGGGATGCTCAACATATTTTTGCTCAGAGCATTCCGTAAAGCCGAAGGGTCGTTGTGTCGGAGTTGACGCTCAAATGTAACAATCGCAACCAATGGAAGCGCAAGTTTGCGCAACATTGGTCCTATGACAGCGTAGAGGAATGCATCCACATGCGCGCATCGTGATGGCGGAAAGCACCCAGGAGAAGCTCGTAGTCTGCGGAAACCATCACGGGCCCAGTCGTGGTCCACCAAATGGTCATGGGAGCGCAGGATTGTTTCCATGTGAATCAGTGGTAGAGTGGAACGAACCTCTATGACGCACCTAGAAATTAAGCTTCCAGTCGCTTGCGACATAGACACGAGAAAATCATCATATGTCCAGCTGAACATTCCACGCTCATCTTGAGCACAAAATACTCAAGATATATAACTGGGAAGCTTTGATCTATGAAAGTCGAATTTCATTCAAGCGCCTAACTTCCTACAGAGAGGACGGCTTACGCACAAAGACACTATGAGCGCATACGCACTAATTTCCTGATGCCCCTTTCATCACGGTAATGAGATCTAAAAAGTGAGCGTTTGAGTCACTGGGTACAGTTGGCAACCCGTCGTCCGATCCTGAACTCCTGTAGGAACCCTCAATTAGGTCTAGATGTGTGCATATTACTTCTAGTCCATTCGGTGGAAGAGATGCGAACACACTGACCTGTGCCTGTATTTGAATCGTTCCATGCAGTACCCTGCTGAGGGGCGGTCACGCACCCCTTTGATATTGATCAGAAGAAAGGTGACCACTAGCATGGAATGTCGATTTTGATCACGGGTCAAGCGAGCGGATACACTCAAATTGAAAGGCGTCGCCCAAAGTGAAGGATGGGCACAGCCCATTGTAGTATTTTCGTATCACGGGAGCCTGAAACAGAGACCTCACACGGAGGATAGTTGTTGGCATCGCCGTCAGCACGTATGAGCGGGAACAGAGGTCGATGAGAGATTCAAAAATGTACTTGCATATTATATGGACATGTGATGGACGGCCCCGCACATTCCGCCGGTTGCAAAATGTGTCCACCTGCAAATAACACGAGCCAGATGGTTACCATAACTTTCAGGTGTAAAATCACCCATCGAGCGCGCCGAAGAACGCGCCTAAGCGCTCTTCTGTCTGTTACTACCGAGTGCTTCTCATGGTATTGTTGGAACGTGTGAAAGGCATAGGGACAGACTTGTATTATCCCTGATCATCCTCATAATTATTGTTAGGCGTGTAGGATCCAGGATCTGGGTGAAGCTATGATTCATTCTACGCTCCCTCCTCTTCAAAGCGCTCAAATACAGGCTGGACAGCAAGAAATTCGCGTCGAATACTGATTGCGTGTGCTTCGCTCCGCGCGCGGATGCTACATTTGAAGGGATTGGGAGCAGTGGAAATGCCCTTAAGAAAACGAGCCGTATGATTATGGACGCTCTGAAAGTAAAACGATAGAGCACAAACCTTAGAGTAATTGTTGATATCGACTGGGATAGGTCTTTTGGTGATGGGATCGACGGCTTCCTCGAATTTGAAACCCCAGAGTAGATTCATGGCGTTGAGCATCTGCGTCGGGGATGAGTTTAGCAAGATAAAGTCAGGACCAAAACTGCGTGTACAACACATACCAATGAGTTATTTGCCAAGTTCATACCTACGCATATACGCTGATAACGATGACATAAATTGGGCGAACATGGACGTTCTCAAAGCGCTATTTGAACGTACCCTTCCCCCGCCAAAATGGAGGTCATGTCGACGGCCGCCGTTGTCTGCGCCAGATTTTGTGCCGAACTCAGATGCTAAAAATCGTTCCGGTATGAACTCATCGGGATAATCATATGCGTCCGGATCATGGAACATTGCCCCTTTGGAGTGATCAGCCTGGTAACGTACAACTCTTGAGGACGAACACTTACATTGATTGATGAATATTGTGCATCCTTTAGGGATTAGGAAACCGCCCACCTACATTCTCGTGAGATCAACAAGCCGAGAAATTCAGTCGAGAGAGACGGACAGTCTCGTCGTCAGATGTATAATGTGGCACACCAACAGGGGCAATGGGTCGAAATCGCAATACCTTAGGGTGAGTCCAACACATTCAGGTTCAAAGAAATATAGCACGAGGAGAGACGGGACTTCGCACCTCCTTGACAACAGCCCGGACATATGGAAGATTATCGTAGTCCTCCGGAGATGGAACACGATAGGAACCAATTACAACGTCAATTTCTTCCCGCGCTTTCCTCTGCACTTCTGGGAAGGCGACAAGCATCAAGACAAAGCTGCGCAAGAACAGCGAGGTAGTATCTGCTCCACCCTCCATCAAACCACCAACTATGCCTCTGAAATTGATGTCATCAGAGCAGGGGTCCAAGGTTTGACCAAATAGATGACACACCTCATAAATCCTCTATATTCGTCGACTTGATCTTGTTCGTCGAGTACGCTCTCAAGAGCACATCCGATTCGCAGACCTTGAGAAACTCGACGCTCGCACACTGCGGCAATTCTATCGTAGACTCTCACTTGTAACGATCGAACTTCGCGACATATGCGCTTCCAGTCTGCCCATCTTTCAGGAACCAGCTTGAATATCGGAAGAAGATCGACAGGGGGATGCGCGCCAGGTTCGAGGAGCGATATCCATTTCTCCTCAACGTCAAAGAAGTCGACGACAGACGGGCTTGTATGGTGTGGGGATCGTATTCCTGCCAAAATTGACGTTAAGACGGAACTGGAATACCGCCTGAAGTGGCCCACGAATTCCTAGTGAGAAAATAACATATAACATGATGCCAATATACTAGAAGAACATTAACATGGCTGCTCCGTACCTCTGGTTCGTTCAAAAGGTCGTACATCAATTGTGTGGCCTCGGCTTGTTGAACAGGCAGATATGTCGCACATGCCTCCTTCGTAAACATAGTCTGCGCAAGACGCCGACAACGCCGCCAAAATTGTGCTAGAGCGTGGAAGCCGTGAGCATATGAATGCCACGATCTCCGTATCACATGTGTCTGTCTCACAGTATCTCGCCAAACCCATATTCTTGCCATGGGTGATCAGGTCTACAAAGTGACTAGGAGGGCGATCCGAGGTGTTGACACTTTTCTGGTCAATGAGCTCCTTGGCGATACGAGGGTCAGAGAGTAAAATTATGGTCTCAGATCCAATTTTGAGCTAAGCAGGGGCTAAGTACCGAGTGCAAGAGGATTTGAAGTATAGCTCACGGATATGATACCGCCGTACTTCCGAGCCCATGCTGTGAATCTATCCGGAATGTCATTCAAGAGACTTTGTGCATCGTTAATGAAAGACTCACTGCAAGTAAGGGCTCTGAGTGGGGAAGATGTGCAAGTTGCCGAGGATAGGAATAGTAGGAGGACCGGGCGGCAGTCCGTCTTCCCTTCGTCCAGATCTGACGATACGGATGAATAGGACAGCGAAAAGAGCGATTAGTGCATGGATTGCAGACAACGGTTCCATCCTGGGCTAGCTTATTGGAGAAGGAAATGCGTAGGTGTGACGATTGAAACGTTCAACGACGTGTCAACTTCAGCAAATTTCAAGGCGCGCTCCTAGCTGACGCCCTTCTAGCGCCCTGCATTATGTCAAGGTTTCTAGCGACAGCGATGGGATGATACTGGTGCAGGAAGATCACAGCGAATGCATAGTCAAAGGATGGTGAAAGGTATGAATTGTGGTTGCGTCGGTCAAGTCGGAATTCCCTCGAGGCAGCATGTCTCAGCAGGAGCCTTCCGTGAAACTTCCGCGTAAAACGCCCTGAAAAGGATAAAATATTTGCAATAACGGTTTTTGTCCTGAGAATTATCGCAAAACGATGACATAGGGCAGAATATTTGTCCTTTTCTAGAGGCTCTACGGGGCAGACGTTCGCAATCCAACTTCTGTGTCCTATTGGCTGGTGAATTTTCCCTGCTCACTTGCGCGAACAGCAAACAGCGAATATCAAGTCCTTCAATTTATGAGTTGGCGGTTTCAAGAAAACGTTCCAGACCGCCGGCCTCTCTAGTACGTTTTACTACATTGATCCGACACCGACTCGCAGTCGATCAGCTGCTCCACTAATCCAGGCTACGAACGTAGAGTGCATCCTCCTCACATAAGTCGTGCTCGAACTGCTGGAATACGGGCCGTGCAGCCTTGAATTCTCGTTCGATTATCGCAGCATGCGTTCGAGACCGTACGTGAATGTCGCACTTGAAAGGGTTGGGCCTCGTAACCAATCCCTGTCGAAGCATGAGAACCTTACAGAAACAAAACAAAAACGGAGCCCACCGTGGAATAATTGTTGATATCGACAGGAATCGATCGCTTGGTGATTGGATCGGTGGCCTTCTTCAACTCAAATGCCCACAGCAGATTCATGGTGTTCAAAATCTACGGGTGTACCAACGAGTCAAAATCAAGCTGCTATGCATGAAAAAATCCACATACAAAGGCGTCGTTAGCTAGATTTATGCCAACGCAGATTCGCTTCACATTGTATCACTACGGCATGTCAAGATTTTCAAATGTTTGAACAACACTTACTCTACCTCCGCCAAAATGCAGGTCATTGCGACGCCCAGCTAAGTCGGCACCTGGCTTGGTTCCAAACTCTGACGTAAGAAATCGTTCAGGCTTGAAGGCGTCTGGCTCGTCATAGACCTCCGGGTCATGAAGCATCGCCCCTTCAAACGATTCAGGTCAGCGACATAGATTGACTATGATTGTATTTGCTGTGTCAACAACAATCAACTTACATTGGTTTACGAAGATGGTACATCCTTTTGGAATCAAGAAGCCGCTAACCTAACTCGCGCACGCTTTGAGTAAAGATGACTGACATCGAGGTACCCGCTTACCGTTTCATCCGCAGAAGTGTAGTGTGGTACACCTAATGGGACAGGTGGCCGCAAGCGCAGAACCTGATTTCGTGAGCGACGACAGTCAGTAAACGGGTCTTTGTCCTACGTAGAAAAGTACACGGACTTCTTTGATGATTGCCTGAACATACGGAAGTTTCTCGATATCTCCTAGGTCAGGAATTCGGTCATAGCCTACCACGGTGTCAAGCTCCCGCTGTCCCTTCACCTGGACTTCTGGATGTGACACCAGCAAAAGGACAAGGCTTTGTAAAAACAGTGAAGTAGTATCGGAACCGCCCTCCACTAAAGCCGCGCATGTGCCTCTGCAAGCTCGTTTGAATCAGTCTTCTGGTACTTCATTGAATTATACCCATACCGTATGAGTTCATGGGTATCTCCTGACTCTTTTCGATTATCTAATACAACCTCCAAGGCGCAGCCATTTCTTGTATTTTGCATAATGCGACGATTACATAGCTCGACCAGGCCTTCATAGAGCTTGAATTGGCGGCTGCGAATATCTTTGCAGATCCCTTTCCACGGTGCCCATCTCGCAGGAACATGTTTCAAAATTGGTAAGACATCGACAGGTGGGTGTGCGCCTGGTTCGAGGAGTGATGCCCATTGACCTTGACCTTCATGAAAGCTGTAAACAATGGGACTTGTGGCGCGTGGTGAACGTGTGCCGGCCCAAATTGACGTCAGGACCGAATTTGCGTATCGTCTGAAGTGATTGACAAAGTCCTGAATGGCGTTAGCGAGAAAGATACGTGAATAATTAGTATTTACCTCTGGTTGGGTCAATAAGTCGTGCATTAATTGGGTCGCCTCGGCCTTGTGAATCGGTAAATGGTGTTTGCAGGCATCTTTGGAGAGCAGAGTCTGCATGATGCGGCGACCGCGTCTCCAGAACTGAGCTACACAATTAAGGCTCCCATCATTGATGGCGACATTTGGAATAAATCCGAGAACTCACAGTAATCTACCAAGCCCACGTTTGTGCCGTCGGTAACCAATTTGGCAAAGTGAGAAGGTGGACGATCCGAAGTATTGATGCTCTTTTGGTTGATGAGTTCATGCGAGACGCGAGCATCCGAGACGACAATCATAGTACCCGGACCAATCTTGAGCTGGACCGCATGGATGGACAACTTAATTCAATTCAAAGATTGGATCAATGGTGTGAGCCTACCGACATGATGCCGCCGTATTTCCTTGCCCAAGCAGTGAATCTGCATAAGGACAACATTGGCGACACATTCTCAGGGTACAGAAAGCTGGAAGACACACTGGAGATAGGTCTTTTCGCGGGGGAAGATGTGCAGATTGCCTAGAATGGGGATAGTCGGTGGACCGGGTGGGAGATTTGGCTCTCTTTTACCAATCCTTGAGATCCGGTAGACAAGAGCCGCAAGGCAAAGTGCTGCCAGATGCATTACTGTAAAGAATGCCATGTCGAGAGATTCCGATGAGAATTCGTACGTGACGAAAAGCTTACGAACCACAGCCTTTTTAACCTCTTCGTATCCTGTATTATTCATATCTCATCAGTGTGCTTCCATCATGTACCCGAGACTTCGGGTGCCTGGGCGTAAATCTGTCATATACATTCTTGGAGCTAGATATGAATAACTCACAGGGTGAGCGGCGATAGGCTGTATAGAGCCATATCGACACGTTTGGGGAGAGCGTGAGGACAGTAGGCCTCAACGGGAGACAAACAAGATTGGTCTTAGCAAATTCATCAGATCTGAAATATGACTAGCTCGCGCGACGCGCTCGACGTTCCGAGGCTATTAAGTCCAACTATTGAATGGATTTGGGAGTAGATTTGGGTGGTTCGTGTTGGGGTGGTTCGTGATTGGACATCTTCAGAGTGGATGAACCGGATTGCGTCGCAGAGTTGAGGAAGGTTACGGGATGTCAAGGCAAAGCGTGCCGAAGAAGCCGGAACCGAGAGGAACCGAGCCTTAATCGGAGCCCTAATCTGGTCTCTCTTCCGCTCAAACTCCTTCATGCCTCTGGACTATACCTAAATACCTCAACGTCAACGCATGTACAGGACTCCTTTGAGCAAACGAACATCTTTTTACTCGGCACAGTTTGGTGCAAGATTGCTTGATTGCCACTGTCAGCCAGTTCCTGGCACTGAACACCTTCCATCAACGATACAGGACTATCCGCGGGTGCGTCGCTATTTGACTGTCCTGGTAAGCTAGTCAAAACCAATTATCGGGTATGGAGCGAGCTGTGAGTTCCAAAGACGCTCCGCTTTAAGCATTTAACGGTTATGTTCGAAATACGGAGCGCGCAGTACTGTCAATTCTTGAGCTATCGCAAGTTCTCGTTATGTGACAGATATCCAGGTTTGGTATTTTCTGTTTAGAGAATCGGTATGTACTTTTATGTTGCCTCCTGAAAGCGGAGCTGATTATAAATGCAAAGATCCGACCTGATCAAAGACTCCTTGATGTAACCAGGGTTTCATCAGGTTTCAATGTTCAACTTCAACGCCTTCAGATAAGTCTGCTCAGAGTCTTGAACCAACTTCAAATGCGACTGTAAAACGGGCTCATGGTAGGTGCATGTATGAGATTCCAAGTATGTCGCATCTCAAATCGTTTCCCACCAACTTTCTTTCACGCTGGTTCAGTCATACTGTTCCCTACGCCACAGGTGATCAACGAACAGCACGCTCCACCCGCGGGGGCATCGGCGGGTTGGTCTCGGGGGTCTGGTCATTTCAGAATGAAATATTATCACGTCTATCCGTCTTTTGTCAACTCTGACATAGACGGTCACCGGCGTCGGGAACTCGGCATTTTTAAACGCCTGCGTGGAGTACTTAGTCGCCTAACTTTGGCATGAGCTCGTCGATACTTTGATCCCACGGCCTGATGGATATAGCGGGAATGTCTTCCATCTCCGATGCGCCCGTACCTAGTGCTATCCTTCTTCTGTAAGGCTTCAGCATCCTCACTCGACATTGATGGTGTCACTCATACTTCTTGTATGGCGGTGGTAGCATAGGTCCTGTGGTATGTCGTTTCAACCTCGTTCTATGTCTGTCATACCCACTTCAGCGGTGCTGACTTTTGCTGTCGTGTTGGTAGTTGATCGGCGGGTTTTTCAGTTGGCTGCTGTACGGAATTCTTATTGTTCAGATATGTGCATATTTTTTGTATCATTATACAATGCATTCAGCCAGACTAAATTGATTTTATAGATCTCTATTACATCACGTACACTAGAGACGGAATCCTTATCAAGATCACTAGTTCGTCTCGGTTACGTCCATCGTCAATCTACACGAGACTCACAAAACAGCTCTACAGTCTATGGTTTATTCATCGTGGAAACTTTTCAATCTGTCGTAGTCGTGCAAATGGCTTGGACATGGATGGTGGCTGGTTGGGGCCGGCAGGCAGTATTGACAAAGCCCAATTGGGCATTCAATTTCATTCCAATAACGAGTGCCATCGGTATGTTATCGCTGCCCATGCTTGTGTATATCTTTATACTGAACATATGGCTAAGTCTCTTTGTGGGTGCAGTCGTTCTATATATGGCGCATATATGCCCTTGGGAAAGGGCTGCTTGTGTGGAAGATCATAGTTAGCTTCATCATGGCGGTATTTTGCTTTCATCTTATGCCATTAATTGCGCCTGACCGTACATGACATAGATTGCCTTGGCCCAGTCGATTCTTTCAATCTATGTCGGTGTCAGGGTAAGTAAATTTTCGCGAATTACATTTGGAAGAAGCGCGTCGCTAAATGGAAAGCACACGATTTAGTTCTTCCACATCTCGCTGACGGAAATATCTTCGTTGTATCTACCCAGTGGTGTAAGTCGTTTTGAGACATCACTTAGCCTCATCACCTGAACTGTTGTTTGCTAGATTTGGTTCGGCGGGAGTGCCATATGTGACATCCTCATAGCTGCCAGCATGGTGTACTTGGTGAGGCTCCCCATCTCCTCCGTCGCTATCATAAGCTCCTAACATCCTCATAGCTTGCATCCGCAAAAGATCCTGATCGTTCACTCAGTATCACTCGCGCGACAGAGAAGATGCTCAATCGTCTGATTCGTTTCGCGGTGGCGAGCGGGGCTATCACTGCACTGGCCATGGTCGTTCACATTGTTTTATACTACAGTGCCCCAAACACAAATCTTTACACCTTGACGTGCGTGCTTTCTGTCCATTCACTTTCCACCATCTTTCGATTCAGTTGAATACACCCTTAGGGCTATGACCATTTCTAAGGTAAGATATTTGTCTTGATCACTTTCAATATATTGTTTCGACGCTGAAATAAAACAGCTGTACAGTAATTCGGTCCTAGCATCGTTGAACGTGCGTCGTGCTTTCACATTCAAAATTCACAATCACGGCACGTTTTCCGAAGCTTTGGAGTCCGGCACTCCCGCTGGTCCTATCATTCATGTCACTCGACACATAGAGTTCTCAGAGTCAAGGGAGACCCGATCACGAGAAGATATAAACAGCGATACCCACAACAAGGTCATTGAGATTGCACGTCGCATCATTCTCAGGCTGACATCCAGTCTCGATCAGGCCTTGCCCGGACGAGCGGTGAATGCTCAGTCAGACTTCGTCATGATGGACTGTTCCGAGAATCCTAGCCATGTTTGACTGGAGGAAGACTGCGGTGTCAGTGCTCAGCCATTGTCATCGCCAATCGGACGCACTATATATTTGCATCGTCCGTGTAGGACAATATCTTTTGCATCTATGATAACAACAATGAGCGGTATGACGGATGTAGAGTATTCTCTCGCGTGCCGGGTCTCCCATCCGACACGCTTTGATAGGCTTTGATTGCATTGGGAATTGCGACCCTATGCTTGTCACGTTATTAACTCTGATTTTCATTCCTACAGGATTTCACTCGATGCCTTGCCTTCTAACAGTCCCACCTCATAACTAGCTAAATGTCTTACGAAATGGTCCTGCTCGGCGATCCGGCACTGATCCCATCCTCGTCATAACTCTGAGACTTCGAACTGCGCCAGTACCGTGTGCATATCAGAGAATTGACGCTCTATGATGTCGGCGTGAACTGCACTTCGCGCAGTTATGCTGCACTGAAAGGGATTTGGATGCGTCAAGATTCCCTACCATAATGCAGCCGTCAGCAAGTGGCCTGGACCTTTGAAGCCAAATTAATCACCTCAGAGAAGTCATTGATATCGACAGGGATGCGCTCGTTGGTTTTTGGATCGATAGCTTCTTGGAAATTAAAACCCCACAGGTAATTCATGGTGTTGAGCATCTGCGAACAGGGGTGAAGGTGAGCCGTAGCTTGTGTAGAGCTTATATCATTGTTTAATGACCATTGAATCATTCGCCATATTTATCCCAACACAGATGCGCTGAAAGAAGACTGAGTTTGAGACTATAAATGAATGCTGCGACTCACCCTGCCGCCACCAAAATGAAGATCCTCCCGGCGTCCTTCGTAGGCATCAGGGTCGTGAAACATTGTCCTTGTAACGATGTCGATCATTCATATCTATCAGTGAGCTTTGAGTGAAGAATCAAACTTACATAGATTGACAAATATTGTAGAACCCTTTGGTATCACGAAGCCGTCAACCTATCTTCATGATAAGGCACAAGGGTACTCAAGAGTATAATGTGCCGTACAGTCTCATCACTTGTGGTGCCGTGGGGCGTTCCTAACGGCCCGATTGTGCGAAAGCGCAGAACCTAAGAAATATCAGAACGAAATTTGCAGCCATTCTGCGGATCCACATGCTAACCTCCTTGACAAGGGCCTGCACATAAGGCAGATTTCCAAAGTCCTGCAATACCGGAGCTCTCTTCATTCCAATCACAGCGTCTATCTCAATCTGCGCTTTTTTCTGCGCATTGGGAAAAGCGACTAGAAGAAGAATGAGGGTGCGTAAGAAGATTGATGTAGTGTCAGCGCCTCCTTCCATCAGCGCAGCACAACTTCCACTAAAGAATTCATCAGCACAGACTCCGCCAGTAATGTGTTCAAAGCTGACCGGATGATTTCCAAATCGACACCTAACTTATCTCACTTTTCGATCACCTGTTCTAAGTAGCACCCAGTCCTAGTGTCGTTCGCAATCCATTTTTCGCATGCACTCAAAAGTGTATTGTACACCTTATCCTGGCGTCTTCGGACCTCGCTGCAAATTCTCTTCCATGGAGCCCACCTGACTGGTACATATTTTAGGATTGGAATGAGGTCCACGGGCGGGTGGGCGCCGGGTTCAATGAGCATTACAAAGCTCTCGAGCGCATCGAAGAAGTCGATTACGAGGGCTGATGTGGCGTGCGGAGCGCGTATTCCCGCAAGGATGGACGTGAGAGTGGAGACTGTATAGCGCCTTGCGTGCTCTACAAACGCCTGAATAAACGCCCACCATGACATCAACGCCGGGTCAGATACCAGATGTGACATGTATGTATTCACCTCGGGTTGGTTCAAGAGGTCATGCATTAATTGGGCAGCTTCCGCATGCAGGATGGGCTGATTTCGGGCGCAAGCATCCTTTGTGACTACGTCGTGCATGATGCGTCGCCCTCGTCTCCACTCGGAAGCTGGTGCCGTTCGCACTCATGAAGCTTTTCAGAAAAATATATATACTTTAGTGCTTACTGTATCTTGCCATGCCCATGTTCTTTCTGTTCGAAACTATGTCTCCAAAATGGCTTGGTGGGCGGTCGGACGTAGTTGCGCTCTTTCGATCGATGAGCTCACACGATATACGAGGGTCCGATATCACAATCACTACATTGGACCCAACCATGAGCTACGCGTCATTGGTCAGCCACTGTCTGCAGGATGTCTGGAGATGTGGCTGACGGAAAAAATGCCACCATACTGCCTCGCCCATTTCATAAATCTGAGGCGTAAAGGTGCAAGGATTAAATCGTGAAAAATCAATACTCACATAGACTTGCTGTAGATAAGCATTCTTTCGAGGAAATACATGTAGATTCCCAAGGAGGGGGGGAGTGGGCGGGCCAGGTGGAAGGTTGCGGTCCCTTCGACCAAATTTGCGGAGACTGAGGCCCAGTACAACAACGACACCTAGAGTTAAGAGATAGAATGAAGACAGCATTGGCAGCGATTGAGGGTGAATCGAATGCACTTAAAGTGCGCCAGAGCACATGTTATATACAATGGTGGCATTTTAGGGAAGCCTGTCACTAGGAAATTAGACACGAGACAATAACCTTATGCAAATACATTCGACACCGTGTAGTGCACCGGATGGGAGAGATAGGTTGCGTTTATGGCTGGAACTCCAATGCCCAACCATAGCTCGCAACATCTGCTCATGACATCGAATTGGGAAAAATTAGCACCCGTATCGGCGAACTGACGCTCCACAACGTGAGCATGAAGAGCACTTCGCGGAGTTATGCTGCATCGAGAAGGGTTAGGGCTCTCGAGCCAATCATGAGCTGCGCCTCGACGATCAACTCCAGCCTCTGAAGCATTTCCATGAGAGCCACCCACGGAGAAAATCCCGCCGTACTACCTAGCCCACTTCGTAAATCTATGTCACGTCGACATGAGACTAGGGTAGACCAGAAGATTGGAACGACGTACTGCAGATAGGCCTTTTTCGCAGGAAAGATGTGCAATTTCTCGAGAAGTGGGATAGTGGGCGGGCCAGGTGGTAAATCATGGCCTCTGTGCCCAAACCTGAGGAGACGACGGCCCAATAGAACGACGACACCGAGCACGATGACGAGATATAGTTCCAAAGTAGCCTGCGTATCCAGCTCGGGTGCTTTCACTAGTGTCTGCCTGAGGATAAATATTTATGTAGGTTTGGATTGAGGTCAAGGAAGTCTGTTTGGACAGCGTAGGCAACCCCGTCCTTGGAATACGCAACGTGACTACCTATTAAGCTAAACCGAACTAACTTGACATCAATGCCTGCCCTGCCTTAAACTGTGAGAGATCACCCTCGTGAGGATCTCAAAGCCAGTACACTTCTGGAAAGGCGTATCACAGATAAGATTGCACATCACACCGATATGGTGCATGCAGCAACGATTCGTTGTTTGTGCGGAAATCAAGGCCAATCACTCAAATAATTAGAACACAACGACTTACTGCATACAACTAAGCTCCTGCCATCTATGCCAGGCGGCGATTGCGCGAGGGATTTAAGCGTCCCGCACGTACTTAGTGTTCATATTGCAAGAGGAGTGTGCTGGCATAAGCCTCATTTGGTTGGAGGGAAAAAATAGAAACGTGAGCCGCGGAGTTTGATATCAAAAGGGTTTGAAGTGCCGACCGAGCTCGTAAACATACTTGAACACATCGCCGAGCGACCCAGTCAGAGGATATCGGTCCGCAGGATTTAGCGCAATCTTGGTTATGAGTCTCAATACAAAACTAAGCAGGATTGAGCGGGATTGAGCGGGATTGGCATGGAGTGCACAGTTTTGCACTGTTCGGGGGATACATGAAGCGGAGTCTCCAATGAATCGTTCATGGTACAACATTTGAACTGCCTGGTTCATATCGACGCGGCAACCAAACCTCATCGTCAACTTGGAAAGAAGGTGAACATTCGCAAAGGCTGCTATATAGTCACAATTATACCAGCAACAAGTACCCACATGAGAAATCGAATAAGGCCCGTTCTCAGATCAAGTTCTTATAGGTAGATATCAACCCGAAATTAATCGTACGACCACAACGCACAACGTCCGAGAAACCGAGAAACTCAAGTAACAGTCTCTTTTCGAGAGCCTAGGCTCAGAAAGGCAACGTGATCAGGTTGCCGAACGAATCGTAAGGGAAGTCTAGCATCAATGGCCCGGCGACCGTCGAATCGTCCGAAACCCCATTGGCATCGCTGGTCAGGAGCAAGTACACAGTGCCACGTAGCTCGCTGGGGACTGATACGCTTCCGTCCGCGCCTACTGGGACAATGAGAGCATTCTGCCCGCTGAGGAACGCACCATAGAGCTTGGTAGAAGCATCGGCGGGGTGGGCGAAGTCGAGCTTGAAGTCCTTGCCAGGGGCAGCAGATGCTCCTGATGCGGCTTTGAGGGCCGGGAACGCCTTGACTGGAAGGGAAGGGTTCGAGGAGGGGCAAGACGTGATGAAGCCAGAGGCGATGCTGAACACTTGGTTCATGTCAAGAGGAGTCTATGACGAAGCTATCAACTGATGTCCTGAGCATTTACGCAAGAGGGAGCATCCTACCTCAAACGGTCCACTCCAAGCGCTGCTCTTGCGCACAGCAGAGTCAATCCATGCAGATTGCCTCGCTTCAGTGGTGAGGATGGTGGCTGCGGCGAGAAGGTAGTCCTGGTGTTCAACGTGTCAGCTGAAAATGCCAGGGGGTAAAAGGTAACCAGGGCTTGCCTTGTTCTGGATGAATTTCGATGCGCCAACGTAGGCAGAAGTACCTGAGGGGCGATCAGCATGGTGTGGGGGGGGAAAAGTCGAATAGCGTACCAACGGTCTCCAAGGAACGACTGATAGTGACAAAGGACTTCGGATCGGTTATGGGGCTGTGGAGAATGTCAGCGGGACGAAACCCGCACGATGAACATCCTATAACTCACAAGGAATACGTGCAAGGCTTGGTCGCATTTTCGCCAAGGGCAGCCGTGAGGAAGTCGACGTGGGTTTTCTCGTGACCCATGATCTCTAAGAACCGCCCATAGGCAAAGTCGGGGAGCCCGGCGTCTTTGAAATCCTGTCTGGAAAACTTGGAGAGCGCCTCGGCGTAGAACGCATTCTCAAGGTGCTCCAAAGTGAGTGCATAGTTCAAAACTTGCGTGTCTTGAGTGACAATCATTCGTCCGATGATGAGACAAGACGACATAGGTGATGAATAGAACGGCGGACGTACCAGTTGGGACATCTACAGTTGCGCGGGCAAGGGGACGAGCAGCGACGCTGCCTGCGAGAATCGCGAGGGATACAAATATGGCACTGAACATCATGTCCGTGATAATCTAATGCGTGAATGGAAAGAATGGAAAGGTTTGGATGGTGTAGGGTAGCGGCGGGATGTGAGGGGGGGACGTGGCAGTCGAGGACAACCGAAGAAACCATCCATGCAGGTAAAGTTGAATTTATACGAGACGAGCAGACGGGTGGCTGAGCTGAGGATTGGACTTCCGAACGACGACGATGATGTTTAGAACCTTTATTTGGACGTCCGCTCAAAGACATACAGCCGCCAGACGCTGTCGGGCATCTCGGTCGACCCGTGGTTTGGACGGGGGCAGGCGGAAGCATCACTGACGCCCAATTCGGCAGCTCCATAGCCACATATGGGTGACATCGAACCGATGAAGGGCCAAATCGACGACTAGCGTCACAATTTCGATTGAGCCCCAGCAACACCACTTGCCCAGGGAAATTGGAGAAAATAACGTACCATTCGCCAGTTGCAAGATCCGCCACAAATACGAGGCTCGAGGTGAGGCCTGTGAGGAGTCGATCTCATTTCATAAAGATTTTCTAGAAAAACGTCTCCTGAAAAGCGATACAGCTTCAAATCCCACCCGAGCTGGCCGAGAAGACGTGGAGCAAGGTATGAGGGGCGGGCGGGCTGTCATCGTAGTAACCTCCTGTTCATCTAGCATGCAGCGAAAGTCGTACGACAAGATATGACATCAGAAGTGAGCACAGCCCGTGAAGACAGCAGAGTCGGAGTGTTCAGGGACTCACATCCAGCGCTGAACGCGAATACCTGTATGAGCAGTTAATGGTGACTGTACTTGACTGATCTGTACATCGGTGAGTGGGTTTGGACACGACAGGGCCCATGTATTTCGCGGAAGCAGAGTAGCTAGACAGGCGCTCGAGCTTCGGACAGTTGGCAGGAGATCTTACATCCCATGGGAGTCGGACTACGATGAGCCAACGACAGTCGAAGTAGACCCAGGTGATAGTACAACACGCTGCTCTGGGTTCGAGCGACGACGACAACAGTGAAGGACAAGAGGCATCCATAGATTCCCGACACCATCCGATTTTTTAAGGCCGAGAGAGGCCGAAAGCTAGCGAAAGCTGTGGGGGAGGCTGACTCATCAGGAACATTTCCCTTCTCGGACGCTGACTGTGAACTTCTCCATCATCCTCGTCCATCTTTCTCTGTATTTCGTCCAGCATTTCATGCTCATTCTTCAGGAACACCGCGCCATGTCGAATGGCTGGGTCCGGATCTTCGTCGTAATACTATGTCGAAACCACACTATGCCATCCAAGCCCATCCAAGCCCGCCATCATCGTTTTCGAGGCCCTCTAATTCGAAAGCTCATCGGTTCTTCAGATGGCGTCATCTCCTCCGGCCTCCAAAAAAAAATGTTTCGACGCAGTCACGAAGTTTGCTTTTCTCTTACTCACCGTCAAGGAACCCACTCCTTTCAAAGGCGAGCGCGCGTTCTTCGCGTCGTCGTCAAGCTCTTCGGTATGCCTCACTGCTTCTATTCCTTGAAGTGCTGTCATAACATATACTATGTACAAAATCAGGTGGCGTGAATCACGGATCATACTACCGTGATAGACATGGGAATACAAGACATAGACGTCGATGGAAAGCTCGACCGCACACGTAGTGCTTCGAGTGTGAGCGTTGTGCCGCACGATCCGATAGAAGGGGCGGCGTTGAACAGGAATGATGTCCACTGTGAGTTCTCTTCACCGCACATATCATCCAATATCTAAATGACGCACATCATCAGCCCGCGATGGAGAGTCTTTCGATGATGTTCCCGCAGCGAAACGGACTATCGGCCTCGTCTCCGCCATCTTCCTCATTTTCAACCGCATCATCGGCACAGGGATCTTTGCGACGCCTTCGTCTATATTGGCGAGCACAGGGTCAGTCGGGCTGGCCCTGTTTATGTGGGTCATCGGTGCCATCATCGCGAGCGCCGGCTTGGCGGTGTACATCGAGTTCGGCACAGGTCTTCCTCGCTCGGGCGGCGAGCTCACATACCTCAGCTATATCTTCACCAAGCCCAGATATCTCGCGATTGCAGCGTACGCAGCATATGCCGTGAGCATGCCCTGGCCGGCGGGAAACTCGACCGTATTCGGCGAATGTATGTCGTCCATGCCTCGTTTTTCCATGCCTCGTTTATTGAATCCCTCCATCATTCTCAGATATTCTTCTTGCGGCGGGGAAGGAGGTGACGCAGTGGAACCAACGCGGGATCGGCATTGCCTGCGTCACGTTCGCACTCATCATGCACAGCGTGTTCCTCAAGTGGGGACTGCGGCTGCAGAACGCGCTTGGCACGTTCAAGATTATCATATTGCTCCTCATCGCGTTCTCGGGCTTTGGCGCTCTTGCGGGACATGTCAAGCTTCCTGAAGACGAGAAGCCGCACAACTTCAGGAACGCGTTCGAGGGCACGTCCAGCAATGCCAACGCGTTCGTCACCGGTCTTTACAATGTCATCTGGTAAGAGATATCGTTGTATAGAAGTTAGCAAGTGAAACTAATCACGATTCAGGTCGTTCATTGGCTACTCAAATGTCAACTACGCATTATCGGAGGTCCGGAACCCAGTTCGGACTCTCAAGATTGCCGGCCCGTTGGCGATTGGCTCGGTGACCATCGTCTACATGCTCGTCAACGTCGCGTACTTTGCGGCCGTCCCTAAGGCCGACATCCTCACATCGGGACGAACTGTTGCGTACGTTGTCTTCTAACTCCTGTCTTTCGATTACTGTATGCTTACTGAAACCGTCATCTTTCAGGGCACTCTACTTCCGTAACATGTTCGGCACGCAAGCGGAAAAGGCCCTGAGCGTGTTCGTCGCACTCAGTGCGCTCGGCAACGTCATGTCTGTTCTGTTCTCACAAGGACGCAGTGAGTGCATTGGCTTAATAGCCATGTCAATACGAGTTGCTGATGCCGTGTGCAAGTCAACCAGGAGCTCGGGCGTATCGGAGTCCTGCCCTTCTCTAAGTTCTGGGCATCGAACAAGCCGTTCAATGCTCCTGCCGCCGGCCTCGCGCTGCAATGGCTGGTTTCAGTCATCGTCATCCTCGCACCTCCTCCGGGTGATGCTTTCAACTTCGTCCTGAATTGTTCGTCGTTCACTATCATTTTCTATACCCTCGTACTGATGCGCATCGATAAAAACGCAGTGGTTTCCTATCCGTTGGCAATTATCAACGCCTTCATCTCCGCCGGCCTCCTCTTCCTCTATACCCCTTATTCCAAGCGCGCAGGCTTCAACTGGGCTCCGCCCTTCCGCGCCTCGTGGCCCGTCGTCCTCTTCTTCTTCCTCTCCAACGTCTTCCTGTCCATCGCGCCGCTCGTGCCGCCAGCGCCAGGCATGAGCCCTTACATCAGTCTGCCGTACTGGCTGCACGTCGTGGTGTCGCTAGGTGTGTTCGTCGTCGGGGGTATATATTGGGTGGTCTGGGCCCGTGTGCTACCGCGCCTGGGCAAGTACCGCTTGGAGCGGCATTTAGAGATTCAGGACGATGGAGTGTCGAGGAGCGTGTTCACAAAGGTAAAGGAAGACTAGGTGTGCATGCGGGTGCGGCCTGGAGATCCGGTCAGTATATGGACAGGAGATGTAATTGTCGTTTCGAGACGTGGCATACGCGCGTCTCTCTGCGGATCAAACAAAATTATTTACTATCATTTATGGTCCACCATTCATCAATACACATGCCAGCTACGGTTTACGGGCGGTTCGACACTTTTTTGAACACTTCTTCGACTGCGCCGCTTGACGGCGCTTGACCTCTTCAGCAAGGGGTTCTTTGGAGTTCTGCACTGATTCAGCTTCTGGTATCCGATAGGTACCCGGGCAGGTACCCGCATGCGACTTTTAGGATCTCGTAGGATACCGACAGAGACGAGACACGGCAGGACACGGCTACAGCTGGTTCCCAGGGCTAGAGTGCACCAGCGTGTAGGCGCCCAGGGCCGTCGCCAACTCGCGGGCCGTTCGCAGAGCTACGTTAGACGCCCGTCAACTTCCTGTTTGTCTCTTGCTCCGACAGCCCACAAACTGTTTGCAACATGCAAGATTCACCTGTCTCTGACTGGTCTTACTCGACTGAGACTCCTGAATGCGATATCAACTTCCCGGACTATTCATGCAGTTACAGGACGCGCACTTGTTCTGCCGTTCGGACCTAGACCGTCCGGGATACGCGTTCGTCTGTTCTGCACAAAAGCCATCATGTGCATCGCGATTCTCGAAGATTGTCATGGGTTTGATGATCCACGGAAGGACTTCGATTCCGTAACATGATGCCATGGGCGTACAAAAACCCATCATCACAGAACGAATGTCGTCTTTTCGTGCCCACTGCCGCCCATAGTCAAGATCACTGTTTTCTCCGACCGGCGTTTTGTGCACGTCGGCGGAAATAGCCTCGGTGCGCAATTTTTTGGTCCTCCTTGAAGAGATAAACGCTCATCACGGTGTATTAGGCTTTCATCCAGACTGCTCGAGCTGGCCGTTCACGACCGATTCACGAACAAGCTCAAAAGTATGGATCCTGAAAAATCTGACGACGGCTCTAAGCTCGACAGTCCCCGTGTTCTGGCTTACGATCCTATTGAGGGATTGGCATTGAACACGCATGATAATCACTGTGCGTCCTCAGGCTCTTTTGCTGTCAAGATTGTCTTTGACATACGTCGATCGCCAGCCCGTGATGGAGAGTCATTCGATGACGTTCCTTCCTCCAAACGAACCATTGGCCTCTCCTCGGCAATCTTCCTCATTGTCAACCGCATCATTGGAACAGGGTGAGGAATATCCTCTCATGATGCTGATGTCTACTCGCAGCTCATGCTGATGACCCGACAGGATTTTTGCGACTCCGTCTTCCATCCTCGCTAGCACCGGTTCGGTTGGTCTGGCCTTGTTCATGTGGATCATAGGCGCGCTTATTGCAAGCGCCGGCCTAGCCGTGTATATCGAATTCGGCACAGGCTTGCCCCGCTCTGGCGGCGAGCTGACATACCTCAGCTACCTCTTCACGAAGCCGAAATACCTCGCCATTGCAGCGTTCGCGGCCTATGCGGTGAGCATGCCATGGCCTGCGGGCAACTCGACCGTGTTCGGCGAATGTGAGTGCTCTTCACAATTTCTGTGCCGTTCCGTGTTTGATGGAAGCCTTCTGACCCTCGTGCTTCGTTCGTGTGTCAGATATTCTTCTCGCGGCTGGGAAGGAAGTGACGCAGTGGAATCAACGCGCGATCGGCGTCGCATGCATCACGTTCGCGTTCATCATGCACAGCATGTTCATGAAGTGGGGCCTTCGGCTGCAGAACGCGCTCGGCACGTTCAAGGTCGTCATTCTGCTCCTCATCGCGTTCTCAGGATTCGGTGCCCTTGCCGGGCATATCAAGCTACCTGAGGATGAGAAGCCGCATAACTTCTCCAACGCGTTCGAGGGCACGTCGAGCAATGCGAACGCTTTCGTCGTGGGGCTGTACAACGTCATTTGGTGAGTGACAAGGCTGTGATCGGAACTTCGTATCAACGGAGCTGACAATCTGCGATTCTGCGCAGGTCATTCATCGGGTATTCCAATGTCAACTACGCTCTGTCGGAAGTACGGAACCCGGTGCGAACGCTGAAGATTGCAGGCCCGCTGGCGATCAGCACGATCACCGTGGTCTACATGCTTGTCAACATTGCATATTTCGCGGCGGTGCCAAAGGCAGATATTCTATCGTCAGGTCAAACCGTCGCGTAAGCCATTCATTTATATAACGTTGGACCGGCTGAAGTTGACAGCATGCACGGCAGGGCGCTTTACTTCCGGAATATGTTCGGAGTGAAGGCCGAGAAAGCATTGAGCGTATTTGTCGCACTCAGTGCGCTTGGGAATGTGATGTCATGCTTGTTCTCCCAAGGCCGCAGTACGTTCCTTGACCTTGTTTTGTAGAGATACGATTTGCTTATGCTTGTACAGTCAATCAAGAGCTCGGAAGAATCGGAGTCCTACCGTTCTCAAAGTTCTGGGCATCTAATAAACCATTCAACGCTCCGGCAGCAGGACTTTCCCTGCACTGGTTCGTCTCCGTCGTGGCCATCCTCGCACCTCCTCCCGGCGATGCCTTCAACTTTATTCTGAACCGTTAGTCGCAG
The DNA here is from genome assembly GCA_001457955.1 of Heterobasidion annosum. Lineage (NCBI taxonomy): Eukaryota > Fungi > Basidiomycota > Agaricomycetes > Russulales > Bondarzewiaceae > Heterobasidion > Heterobasidion annosum. The sequence goes on along the minus strand of CVKZ01000012.1, from coordinate 1,206,056 downwards.
TCTCTTTTTATACTTCGCCCCCAGGCTGATAAGTACGTGGGCTGTGTAGTTGTATCTTATCCTTTGGCGATCATCAACGCCTTCATCTCCGCCGGCCTGCTCTTCCTCTATACCCCTTACTCCAAGCGCGGAGGCTTCAATTGGGCTCCGCCCTTCCGTGCCTCGTGGCCCGTCGTCCTCTTCTTTTTCCTCTCCAACGTCTTCCTGTCCATCGCACCGCTCGTCCCACCCGCGCCAGGCATGAAGCCGTACAAGAATTTGCCGTACTGGCTGCATGTTGTAGTCGCGCTTGGCGTGTTCGCGCTCGGCGGCGTCTATTGGGTGTTTTGGGCCCGCATACTTCCCCGCTTGGGACGGTATCGCTTGGAGCGTGATACGGAGATCCAGGACGACGGGGTGTCGAGGAGCGTGTTTAAGAAAGTGCATATACAGTAGGAATATGGCAATGGGTTTTTGGATTATTTTTTTGTAAGATCTGTAACTTGGCTATGGGCTTATGTTGCGTATTGAAGGAAAAGCTCCGTCTCTATTTGTGATGGACCGCGAGGCCTGTTGTCGATCTCTATGTCCTCAGCGTGCAGTGAGGTGCAGTGTCTCATTCAGTGGGAGGCGTGGAAGTCGAGTTTCACCACGCTATTTCTGGGTGAGATGGAGAGCAAATTATTCCCTCCAGGAATTGCAAAGAAAAGCTCTATTTGTGTTTTCCCACGAGATTTCCAAGAAGCACGTGCACTTCAGTGACACCTCTCTTTTGCTCTCCACGACATCCTCAGTACTTCAGCTTCAGTGTTTGAACTGTCTCCAGCCCCCTCCAGCCTCGTCAACGGATTTTCTTTTCCGTTATTTTTGACCTTTGTTTCTTCCTGGAAATATACCCGTCCAGATGTGATCGATCAAAGTCGAGATAGGGAGATATGCACCGTTGGAAAGTTGTCATTGCAGGTTATCATCGAGCTCAGCCGAGTTCAGAGGACAATCGTGTGTTGCAGGCCAGAACTCGACTCTCAACGTTTCACTTGGGGATTGTAGCTGCTTCAGGCATGATTCAGTCGCTCGGACTCGGGGGTAAGTCTTTGCTGCATCATCCAATCGATCACTGTCTGTCTTGTTCTTCCGGATGTACCACTGCCCTTCGCAATTTTTTCCTTTTCATGATGAAATCTTACTGATTGATACTTATCTCACCCCGCTGCAGACGAAGGCACCGCTTCGCCCCTTATGAATGAGCTCTCTGTCTCCGACGTTTGCCTCGCCGTGATCAGATTCGCCACTCCTTGAACGCAATCTATGAATGGGTATGCCTCTGGCTCATTGTCTGCTTGATCATGGGCGAATCCACTACGCGTACAATGCCCTGCCGACCGCGGACCGCTGCACCGCACTGGTGTGTGTTCATTGAACCACTTCCGCATAACCGTTGGTAGGAATCACCACCACCACCGGCACTCCGGCACCTCTAGGACCCCGACTTTTCGTACCCGTCGCTGGCGTTATCTTTCCTCTGTTTTTCGTCAACGCGACGGTCTCTCGGCTTCAATACACTTTGTCTACAATTAGATAGTCTCCCTGCATAAGTTTCACTGAGGGACCCAAGGCTGAATATCATCAATGTGGGTCCATGCATTCGCCTGATGTGTCTAAGGCTCATATATTAGTTGGATATCTTCGCTCGCGAACATTTCTTGCGGATCATATTGTGCCCCAGAGGATCTGTAGGGTCCGCAATGCGTGCGCCTTCGCCCACTCTGCCCACACGCTCGACAGCTCGATATTCAATGATTCACACCATGTCTTTGTGAGGGCGGGAGAGGACCAATTGAGCATGCATAGCATGCGTGGAAGGTGCTTGGAGGCGTTTCTTCCCGTCCCATCTGTAACCCTACTACCCCTAGCTGTGTCCTGGCACCGATCCGCTTGGTACGTTATGTTCTTGATCCCTGTTTGCTCCCGGTGGATATCCATGCTGGTATCCTTATACACCGCGAAATCTTTCATGCGGTGTAGCTACAAAGTGTAGTGCTCGATCACATTCCCAGGGGGACCGGTCGCGTCTTGACTGACCATGTCTGTTTCTATTCAGATGCTCGACAGGGGCCTACACTTTCCGTGTCCACGATGCGATCATGTCGTAGCGAAGCCAGCTATGCCTGGAAGGAATGAAACGAACTTTGTCTCCGTGTCCATAATAGTCAATTGGGACCAGAAGCTCTGTGATAATTTGGGCATCTGGTATTCTGTTGTAAGTCGTTTACGCTGTGTGGCGATCTCAGCCTATGGGAGCGGCGAGTCGTAGGCATGCAACATCGCTGTCTGGGCTTGTTCTCGGATTCAAAGCATCTACAGCCGTGCAGTCACTAAGTGATGTTCAGGCGAATCTGATTCTGCTTGGTGAGTACGTGCACTCTCCTTCTCATCACATACCGGGGTATTATTCTCTCAGGCTCCCTGCAACACCGAAATAGTAACGACTACAGTAGCCTGCAACGTCTACTGTTAGTGAAGCTTCGGTATTGAGGTCTCCACATCAAGTTCTAATGTGATACGTGATGATCACGATACCCCTACTTCCAGAGCTGTTCTAGATAGAAGCGATTCACACAGATGAACAAACATAGGCTGCATACAAGTAGTGCTGCGACTTGCTTGAATTCCTCATCGTCTGTGACCATGGATCCCATGTCAAATATAAGTACAATCACAGCCGCACCCTCTGATCCTCTTGCAACGCTGGCGACGCAAGAGGACTTGTATCAAATGTACGTCACATCCCTTCATAATGTGCGCCTTTCATACATCATGAATGATCTTATACTGGCTTAGTCTCGTCACAAAGGTAACTTCAGGCCTGGTCTCACTCATAGAACTGTATTTCACTGTGCACTACTATCTTAGTATCTTTTCCTTGGGGCGTTCACCGTTCTTGTGTACGACCATGCTTGCACTCTGCCGGAGGAGGTGAGGTTTTCGGTCCACCTCCCACATATAGGCTACTGCTGAACACCAAATACATTCACAGGTCGAAGTTATTTGGAAAAAGAAGCGAAAGACATCATGTACGTGGTATAGACATATTTTAAGCTTTTTGGCGAACCTCATTTGTGACGATGTAGTTCTTTACCTGTTCATTTTCGTGCGTTTTCCCGCAAGGAAAGTCAATCGATCGTAATCTCACTCGATCGACTGCAGGTCCGGTACTACACTCCTCTCGCGCTCGGTGTTGCTACATTTGGTATGTAGATTGCTGCCGATTTTTTTTATCGGACTAATTGTTTGGTTTCGCAGGATTGTTTTCCACTCTAATGACGCAAGAGCGGTACGCTCAATTGTCTACTTAGCTCCGATTTTTCCTTGTTCTCACCCTTTTGCATTCTCTTAACTTACGCTCACGTTTTATTCATAACCACACGATAGCTGCTCTCACTGGATGTATTTCATGCCTCTTGGTGTGACCGTCCCACTTATGATCTTACCAGGTATCCTCATGGCTGTTCGGTATGTTTTGTCCTATAGTATCCCAATCGCTCTCTAACTTGGATCGAATCTTCTATTGCCTGTGGTTTACCTCAAAGAGTGTACGCATTGTGGAACAAAATCAGGCTGATGCTTGCTGGACTTTTGTTGTATTTGATGACTCAAGCCATCGTCGCTGTATGGGCTACTCTCCTTCCGGGTGGAGCAGGTGCTGCACCTTGCCTTCTCTCCATCGGATTTCACTGATCGTATAGCCAGTGATTCCGATGCAGATTGACAATTATGAATTCCATTGTGAGCGCCGCCTTGATTGCCCTGTCAATCGTCCAATAAAGAGAACTCCTCAGATTGCGTGTTCATTAGCCGCGCCGGACCGTTCGTTCGACTTCACTTTTCTAGTCAAGATTTAAAACTGATACACCAAGCAGTGGCCCTTCGACATCATCAATTTACATCCTCATGGACCTTTCATACGATGCGGTGGTCTTCCTCCTCACTATCTCTCGTGTCATATGTCTTCAAAGGAAGAGTTCTAGTCACGGGTTGGGCACCACGAACCTCATGCACAGCCTCGCTCGCGACGGCGCGCTTTACTTCGCGTACGTACATGCTCTTTCCGAACCGGTGTGGAAGCTAACACGCCTCTCATGCATAGGGGGATCTTCGCTGTCAATTTGATATGGGTGCTACTGCTCCGTTTTGGCACCTCGGGCGTGCATGCTTTTATGGCCATGTAAGAACTCAAACCCTCAATGCATACGCCGATTGATGTGATCACCCACCTTATTGCAATTGCAGGCCATCCTGTAGGTGAGTCGACGACCTCGATTTTTAATCTCCTTACATCTTCATACTCAATATTAAAATTATAGCATTACCGTTGTGCTCATCAGTCATATCACTCTTAATCTACGTCAGATGGTCTACGGACCTCCACAGCTTGACGAGCGTACAGTAGACGGCATCCCGCTCCAAACACTTGACACGGCTCAACGAGGTCGCTCGGTGCGACATCTGTCATTGGAGTCTCAGAGAGGTGTGAATGGGGCTTCCTAGTCCTAAAGACATCTTCCAGTTGATATCTTCTAGTTGTACGAACATTCCTTGCGTTGTTTCGATGAAATGTGGGGTGCTTATGTGACAATCTCCCCTTGTTCGTATATGTGCTGTAGAGATTCATCTGGTCGTCAGCGACATGGATCAGCATCAAGATCGATTCGTGGGATACGTGCGCTTATTTTAGGATGCGGAGTTCGAGGTGTTACGACGCTAGTGTTTCCAACTTCAGAAAGTATCTTTAGCTACTATCTGATTTGAATCATAGGTATTTCCCAGCATCAGTGTTCGGTATCAATGCATCTGATGGTCTTTGAAACTCAACAGAGTGCACTATTTCGTGCCTTCACATCACATTGCTGACCTTGCCGCACCCACTGACGTTGCCAATCAGACTGCTCACACAAATCGAGATGGGTTGAGGAAAGGATCCGTTATTCCAAATTCCCAAACGTGCTCATCGTTTCGTCTCGTGGCAGAATGGCCCTTCGCTGCGAGCTCCACCAAGTTCGGCTTCAAGGGAAAGACGCCCTCATGGGACAGCCCTCGTGAACTGTGATTGGCTCTACTAACAGCGCTGACGGTGCATCATCAAATGACTTCTTCCATGTGGGCTATTGCACCGCCGCAGCTTTGTATGCCACAAGAGGGGCCGCAAAATGTTGCCAATTTAGGACGAGGCTGGTGTACATAACCATGCCTTCATCAACACGAAGGCGCCCTTCTACAACACAAAGTCCGTGCTTTCAATTCATCTCACTCATGTCAACCACAGACAGAATCACAGTGCCGCCTTCCAATTTTGTCGCCACGCCAGACTTGCAAGAGGCGCTATATGATATGTATGTTGTACTATCATTCATAATGCCGTGAATGTTCATTCGAACAAATCGATGTGTCTGTTTCAGTCGCCTTGCGAAGGTGGGAAAGTAGTTTATATCACATTTCTTTACTGAACTTATCTTGCACTTTAGTATCTTTTCCTTGTAGCGTTCATCGTTGCTGTATATGATCACGCTTGTACACTACCAGAGGAGGTAGGCTGATTTGCATATAGACAGTAGGCTGTAGACTTAGCATATGCACTGTAAGATAGAGACCGTGTGGAAAAAGAAACGAAAGACATTCTGTGAGTTGCACATATATTTGATTTCCTACGGTGATGATTCTCATTGTAACGGTGACTCCAGTTTTATATGTATTCATTTTCGTATGTCCAGCCAGACCGTCCTGTGTCGATCGCGCCACTTATCAGTTTGCATCCAGGTCAGATATTACACTCCTATCGCGTTGAGTGTGGGCGCATTCGGTATTACTATTCAAGAGCATAGCTGAAGCGTGAACTGATCCGTTATATTGATCCAGTGTTTTTCTCTACGTGGGTGACCCATGAACGGTGCGTTAAATATCCCATTTTGCCAAGTATAGGAGGGGGCCCATTCTCAATTTTTTTTTGTTGTGGCTACGAAACGATCATTTTCAATCATACCCGGTTTTTGACGTAGCTGCTTGCATTGGATGTACTTCATGCCCCTTGGAGTGACCTTGGCGCTCAGGATCTTAGCTGGTATCCTCATGGCTATTCGGTGCGTTTGTCTCGCATTCAACATGGCGTTTACCATTCATTTACTCTACAACTTATATGTGTTGCAGAGTATACGCACTGTGGAACAAGAACACCCTTATACTCTCCGGACTTCTACTTTACTTAACGACGCAAACCGCCATATACGTATGGTTGAATCTGTTGCCAGGCGGGACACGTAAGATCCTTCCTATTTGAGTGGCACTGTTCTCATACCAATTCTCAGCTTTGCCAGTTCCACTGCAAAATTACGAGTTCCACTGTGAATTCCTTCAATTCCTGAATCATCTACTGTAGAACTGATATCTCTATAGATTGTGTCTATTCAGCTCCCATCTTGAAAAGGTGCAGTTTGAGAACCCCATTTCTAAGCATTGTAGATAAACATCATTTAGCAGTTTGCGGTCGTCCTCGATCTATATCTTCATGGACCTGGGATACGACACCATGATCTTCTCTCTCACCATCTCACGTACACTTTACATGAATCGCAAGAATCATGGTCATGGTGGGAGGAACATTAGTCTCATACGCAACCTTGCCAGAGATGGTGCATTGTATTTCGGGTAATGCAATCTCATCAGCTTGTAGGATGGGGTATTTGACTTTTACACAGGGGTATTTGCGCAATAAATCTCACGTGGGTGCTCATGATTGTGCTAGGCTCCCCGGATATACGCGCTCTTGTCGCCATGTAAGATTCAATTCACATTCTCCGGACCAGTTTTGACTGACATGAACACTGATTCTATACGACAAGGCCAACCAGCAGGTCAGTTGATTCTCGGACTATATCATTTTCATGCTGACGATATCGACAGTTTCACCGTTGTGCTCATCAGTCGTATCACTCTAAACCTTCGTATGATGGTCTACGGTCCTGCTCATGTTGATGAGCGTACATTTGACGGCATTCCGCTTGCTACACTTGGTCCACCAAATCGACGGCGTCCCACGCGGATTCATGATATTGATAGTGATGCAGCCGAAGTGTCTTCTTGAATGCTGAATGTTGAGCTACGAGGGGTAAATAGAAGAGTCTTTATCCACTCTTTTTTTGCCGATTCTAGATCAATACTCAAGATATACTGTAATTTCTTTCCGCTCGAATTTGCACCTCCTAACATTCAAGATATGATGAGCAGACTCTGTAACAAGGCGCTAGCGTAACAAAAAAGGTCATCTGAACTCTTTGGAAACTGGAGACTGCACATCCACGATAAAGACCTCAGATATATTTTATAGCGAGAGAGACATACAATCAAAACTGAAGCGGGAGCAGAATGTGAATTATCTCAAAATCATCTTTACAAAGTAAACTTAAAAAGCGGGTGTCGGTCGCCCAGCGTGCTTCGTACTTTATCCGAATTCCACCCGCCGGGCTGGGTACCCTCACCCTCTTCCCGAAGCAAGCGAGCTACTTCTGCTCGCTTGGCAATATTCTTCTTATAAAGGTAGAGCACAATACCAGCACAAGAAACGGATGTACCAATAGCGAAGATCAAGTTAACAACAGAAGCCTTGTGAAACCTTGGGGGGCCAGTAAAAAGCCATGTCGACACGATGCCTTGTTGACAATAAAGAATCATCGATCATTTGAACAGGGACAAAGAAAGAAGGAGTGAACACACCCCCGGCGTTCGTGAACATGAAGCCTATAGCGATGCCAGTCGCTCGGCGGTAATGCGGCTGCACATTATTTGCGTTCCAGGTCCCCAAACACGGAGGGACACAATATACGCCGACGATCTGTAGGAACAGTGCTCCGTAGTTTGCATGCTTGTTTGCGGTACCTGTTTGACATGAGTTAAAAAGTGGCGCAACAATGAAGGTAAACTAACCGAGGAAGATGGCGTATCCTGGAATGGCGATGAGACTGGACAGGACGGCGGTCGCGCCGCGTCGCTTGTACTTATCCGAGAGGTAGGCACAACAAATGCTTATGAAGAACGAGCAGGCATAAGGAGGAACCTACGTGACATGTCATGATGATGAGCAGGCTGAATTGGAAACAGGAGCCTTACAGTCAACAATTGCGTGCGCGCCAGAGGGTAGCCGAAAGCGTTGACGATGGTTGGTGTGCTACATACCACTTCTGTATCAGTGCATGAAGGTGAT
>CVKZ01000012.1:1172685-1197726 GCA_001457955.1 Heterobasidion annosum | reverse complement strand
TGACGCATAAAAAATTCACTTAGTTTCCTTCTCATCGTCATCGGTGTGTATAAACAAGTAAGGGCGCAGAACGTCCCTGTTCTCCAGGATGTCGACGAGCGGAACTTTGATCGTGCGTTCACATCTCTCAGACCAAGTAAGCAATGTCGTCTCTACTCAGAGGACTAGTAGCTCATACCCAGAACACCACGTTCAGTTTTTCAGGGTGCTGGGGAAGTCGGAAAAGAGCTCACGGAAGACGAGGTGCAGGCAGCCCTTGAATTTTGCGCTAACCTCTTCGCCCCCGCTGATCCCGAGATGCACGCGGACGTCGCGAAACGTCTCAATCGCAGCCTCATGGCTGCCGATGGGCCACTCATGACACCCGAGGCTGTTGTCGAGAGATTCGGAAAGGACGACGAGGAAGCAGTACGAGTCCTGCATCAAATCAACGCGCGGAGGCAGATCCATCCCATGTTCGACGTTCACAAGCACTTCAGCCGCGAGGCGTTCGAGGGGTTGATCACGACCTGCACTAGGGGGAACCTGGGTTTGGAAAGGGTGCAGACGTGAATTGGGGTTAAGCACGAAGAGTTAGCCCTGCAGTGTCTTCAGACTTCATTGTTTCGTTTAAGAGAAGTAAACCTGCATGTAATTTTACAATCTGTGTGATGTGTACACTGCTATAAAATATTTCTTGGACTCAGGAGGCGGTCCAGCCGAATGTTTGGGAATGTCATGCAGAACGATGGAGGAGAGGCATGTAGGTTTACCTTCATTTGATTTCAAGCCTGACTGCACGAAACACAACTATTTTACAATATTCACAGAATTCAATCCATCATAGGTAACTTGAATGCGTGCGATACAAGGACTCAAGACATACTTTCAGTAGAGGCCTGGCACGAGTTTAAACCTGACCTTCCTGCTCCACGCCTGTCACTCCGTCCCAAACCTATCTTCTAACATCTTATCTTCCTGACCGCTCCTCAAGACCATGCCTAGAGCGAGATGAACATACCAAATGATGTAAAACAGGGAAAACATTTTCCCATCCTTGTCTCGAGCCAACCACACTCTCTCATTCAAGACACTTATCCAAATGCGCATAAATCGGATCCCACATATCCAATGATGGCTGTGTAACCTGGGTGGCGAAGCCAAGCGTATGATCCGGTCTTCACAAGCTGGTGCTTGGGTCGGATAGTGAGCTCGAAGGTAAAGAAGCGACCGAGCGCGCGATAACAGAGAATTTGGATTGACACGCAGGTGGATCATGCTACTAAGGAATGAGGGAGTGATTCTGATCGCCGTGGACTCGATCGGCCTCTTTGAAAGGTAGAAGAGTAACTGATGAGCGGTAGGACTGCTATGATATTGCGGGCATATATTGTCAGTGCTTCACAGACGCACACGATCCACAACAAAGCCTGAGATGGTGTCAGAAGTGTAGTACTGGCGCAACAGGCAAAGGATGTGACCTTGGTTAAACCTGGAGCCCAAGCCACCCACGACTGTGAACATAGATCTTTGTAACTCGATGACTCTGATCTGGGTGGAGGGGGATTGGGAGGAGTGATACTGCGATGGAAGTAAATCCCAGCAGCGAGGAGTACAGGGAGCTTGATCCAGACCATACTCTCCGAAGCAATGGAAGAACAGTTCCAGCGATCTCTATATCAATGTGAGCTCAAAATGCAAGAATTAGAACATCGAGGTTAGAGAAGATGATGCAACACTCAGGGTATGTAATAAATGGGCGCCAGTGAAGTATGGATTGAGAGTTATATCGCCTCGGATTCAAGGGGCTGATTTGTACGAGAAGACTCTGCCTGACTTAGGGTTTGGTATGGAAAGGGTGAGAGCCATCGGCGTATCAAGGCAGCGCACTTAGAGCGCCCGTACGACGATTTCATTCAATAGATACATATTGCAACGGGACCAACACGGCTCTAGAAAGATAAGGAAGTAAAGGCTTCAGTATAGCCAGTAGCTTCTATGCTGAGAAGTTTTGAAGCTGACCTTCGAACATGGTAGTCTATCACTCTGGAATCGGAGGATACTAGGTAAGACTGTCAAAATATTCGTGTATGTCGGAACTCTTCGCCTACGCACTTCCCTCCTGAGCCCAGATTTGTGGGTGGGTTCAGAACGCCTTGTCCACATCAACTTGTACAACGCTACCTGATTCGAACGCCGTCTCCTGAAGCGTTGAGACAGGTCCCTTGAACCAATTCCTCCCACCATATCTGGGAAAGTAATAATACACTAGAGAGATCGAGATAGTGCCTCCCCAGATGGCCACTGTATAATTCATCTCGGCTGCAGTTGGCGCGGGTGTAGTCGGAAAGATGATGATGACCAGATTAAACACCAGCCACAAAACAGCGACGATGGCGACCGGTAAGCTCTGCAGACCGTGATCAGCCGAAACTAATCGAAGATATCAGAAAAACGACCCTACAAAGACTCCCAGGTGAAACACTCCTCGCTTGAATTCATTGCGTCCCAAAAACCGGGCGCTGATTGGGATTACGTATGCAGTACATTGTCCTGCGATCGCAAGCGAAAATACGGTGCCAATAGCAGCTGGCCCTACGAAGGCGAGAAGCCCAAGCACAAGGGAGACGATGACAACGAACCAAACCGAATAGATAGGTGTGCGCGTATACGGATTGACGCGTCGAAGGATGTGCGAGAAGGGAAGGGCGCCGTCCCGTGAGAAGGCAAAGATTTGACGGGAGCCGACTGTGATCTAACAGTCTAATTTAGAGACTAGAAGATACGAGGCATGATATAAAGAGGGAGAGAGCTCACAACACTTATCCCAACCATGAATCTGTGGAAGGAGATCAATAAACGTAATTCGAGAGGAAACTAAAGAAGTTAAAAAAATGGTGGCGCACTGTACTACCACAGCGATCGCCCAGACAGCAAGCGTGCCTCGGGTTCCGAAGCTATTGAATAAGATCTACATAATACTTTGCGTCGGAGAGGGAGCGTAGGAAATATGACACATGATAACTACCGCAGCCATCGGTTGACCGACAGGACTGTTGAGGATTGACTCCATATCAGTGCCCATATTAAAAGCCAATGCCACATTTATCCCTATTTGAGTGCGTTAGCTTAGGGTCTAGAAAATAAAAACCGAGGCAGGCGGTGACGAACCCCAGCCGATAACGTTTGCTATCGTCACAGAGGCTATAATAGCCCAAGGCACCGCCACATTGGCATTGGACGCTTCTTCGCTGAGATGTATACTTGCTTCCAAGCCACCTCAAGTAATGCGAATCAGCACTGAAAAAGTTTTCAAAAATGGTTTGTGCTGGCCCACCCACTGTCCAGAGTGGAGCTAGGAAGCTCAAGATAAAAGCATACCCGTTTGGCCAGTTGTAGACTGCAGATTTACATCAAGTCGTAGAATATACGTTCGGGAGCTAAGTGCAAGGCGACGTACAATTTTGAAAGTCTCCAAACGCGAAGCTAGCAGTATTCTTCAGTTCTGTCGGAGTCGCCGCTGGCAAGCCGATGATGATAGCGAGACAGAGACTAGGACCTTGGTCAGTTGGGTGCCTTCATATCGGATATGTTCGATACATACACCACGTTCAGTATAACGTATACGGTCTGTAGGCGCGCGATATACTTAACGGCAACACTGCAGATGACCCCTTGAAAGAGTAAAACTGCAGCATAAACACCACTGTGTACGGTCAATGTACGGTCAATGGGCAATTGTTAATATCCAAAATGTGAGTACGAACTCACAAATTCTGGGCAGTAGTTGGTACGAATGTCATACCAGACCCAATGCTCACAGCCGCCATTATCTGTAGGGATAATCCCCAGCCACAAGAGGCACCCCCAGCAACGATTTCGACAGAGTTCGAATCTTCGATTAAGCAAAGCATATCAGTACGAAATTTAGAAGATAGAAAAGAGAAGGTGCTTACAGCCCACCACCCAGGACAGGAAATTTTTGTATGATGGCGACGAAAATGTATGGGTCCAGTAATAGAGCCCACCGGACGTCGGCGCCGCAGATCCAAGTTCCGCAAGCGCGAGGGCTACGCAGGTTAGAAAAGGGACGCAGGCCGCCCACTAGGATGATAGATTCGTGCAGTTTTGAGTGCAGGCCCAGCTCCCTCATGAAAACCATCAAGTATACGTACACCCCAAACCATGGCTACGGGCCCTCCATTGGGGATAGCGTAGACAAGGACAGATCTGCGGATGCGGATAGCGATCTTCAGTTTAAGTTTCGTTGAACCGCTTTGGCAACAGTCGCCATTCCAAAGCTGGTGTGACGATGACAGAGTGAACGTACGCAATAGAAGGGAAAAGCCCAATAAAACTAAAGGCAATTCCAAACAGCTCCCACGGAGAGAAAGATCGCTTGAGCTCTTGCTTATACCCCAAACTTGCTAAGAGATCTTCGTCCCTAGTGAGACCTGGCAAGGCTTCGAATGTGTGCGGCTTTGGGCCGACAGAAGACTTCTCCTCGACCAGTGACATCGTCTATACGTCCACAGAGCCAAGGGAAGTCAGAGTAGCAAGTAGAAAGGACGACCGTGAAGGGAATGAGAGGAAGATGAACGACAAACACGACGGGTGCAGTTTATCGACTGGCTCTTATCTGGAGATACGAGCCAGCCAATTGTAACATTCAATCTACGCGGGGTTGAGCAAGCCCCCTATAAGTCGTGTTGGTCTCCGTTAGGCAAATGAAGAGTCCGTCACACGAGGAACCTCTGATTACGACAAACGCATACTCGTAGTCGCTTCGACCTTAATTTTTGCAAGGTCCAGTGCTGTCAGATGATCGTGAAGCTGCACGCTGTGCGCTAACTTGCACCACCAGCCCCCCGCACTTCTGACCTACCATGATATCCCTGAATTTCTCGACGGTATTCATGTTTCTAAGTTGGGACTTCAATCAACATCCGAGCGGCAATAGCGGCCAACAATGGCAATTGGTTCGCTTGTTTTTCTCCTCCTTTGGGCTATAGCATTGCGTATGAACGCTGTACATCCGACGTTAGACAGTTCACATGTTCATTACCAGGGTCATCTGACCTTGCAAAAGTTTGAATCCAAGGGACTGCGATCACATGTACGTTTTGCTGTAAGATGCCGTCTTGTGGCCAAAGGAATTCATAGGCTCATCATACGAGGCAGACCCCCCTCCCCGCAAGGTCCTCAGAAGGTGAAAAGAGTCGAGACAAAGAAAAGACTTACAAAATGTACGATTGTTCCGTGCTCCATTCCTCCTCATTCTCACTATCGGACACGTGCAGAATATGAAAACCTACGAGGACAAAGTGCGGCAGTTGCTTGATAAATGGAAGGAGCTTGGAGATCTCTATTTCTGTAAACTGTGTGCCTGATCCTATGGCCTGTGCGCCTATTACAACAGTGAGATAAGGTAGGAATGGAGAATCAGTCATCCGCTGCGTCGTTATCCCCGGCCTTCTCGAGCAAAATTCAGCTCATACAGATATATCGCATGTCCAGAGCACTCACTGCGTGCTCTCCGTTCTTGAAAGGTCTGCAGCTCATAACCCTCGTAGTGAGGCCCAGTCGTCGCCACTTCAAAATTACTGTGATCGCGAGAGGGGATCGAGTGCAGCGCGGATCCCTCGATCTTTGTGTAGTACAGCTTGCGTATGGAGATCATGAGCCGGTTGGCAAGGATAGTGGAGACAGAGAAGGAGAACCCCGTTGCAACCTCGTTGAGTGTGAGCTGTTCAAGACACAGACACATGAATGAGAGTCTGGAACTGGCACAAACATCGCATGAAACGTACGATATTAATACACCAGATGATCTGGTTTGCAAGGTATATCCAAAAGATGCTGTTGATACCCTGGTAAGTATAGTGATATCGAAGGGGGAAAAAGACTCACACAGCAAAATAGTACACCGAATCTCGGGTGAGTATTCTCATCAATCTTCCACCCGTGCCAAAGCCATGATCATACCATGCGCGCAACAAGCTCAGTCCGAGGAAGGCGAGCTCCGTTACGAGGATACTGGTGTAGTAAAATGTTGCCCATGGGCGCCCCGGCTTGTCGCCATCCGCACAAATAAAGACGCCTTGTGCAGGATTATTTGTCGCTGAGTATATAGCAATTGAGCGCAAAACATGCGGAAGAAGCAACGAAGACGAACCAACAGTCTTTGTAGTCATACCGAAGACCACGCCGATGACCGTGCTTTCGACAGCTATCAAAGAGATCAGTAATGCTACTATATATTTATTGTTCTTCCACATCGCGTAGAGACGCATCGTGAGGACAACTGCGGTATTGAAGACGTTTAGATGGGTGATGCGAGATTGCGAGGGAGATGATTTACGGTGTGTCGATATCACCTGGATAGCGGCGCCAGTATTTTGCCAGTGGAAGAATGTTAGACCTGGCGAAGATCTCGGGATGAGTGTGGCGAATGGCAGTCGAGGAATACTGCCGTACAACTGAAGTTCCAAGGATCAGCCTCCATGAAAAACGACGAGTTTCATTAGATCGGGGCTCACTACTGTTAACAATTGAAGGGGGCGTTGAATCAACACGCGGGAGAAGGAAAAGAGTAGGTTTACCTCAAGAGATGGGTCGTCTCTCATGAAGACTGTTTTCATTATTCAGACCATGCGACGAGAGGATCTTATGAAAAGAACGCGCCGACAGCATTTCCACTGGAAGAGGTAAAATATTTGTCTTGATTTTGCCACGGAGAATATGGCTTGAGACTCACACCATAAAGCCCATGCCATAGTAACGACTCTAACCTCAACACGATCAACCAGCACCCTTCAGATAAGTTTTGACCATTGACGTACGAAGAGAAATACAGCCTTCCCAAAGGACCATTTCTTTTTCTGCGCAGCGATTAAGTGGGCTTCTGCTCTCAATCATGGAAGAGAACTCGACGTACCCAGAAAAATTCGACCTAAAACTCGACTAAGCACGTAGAGATAGTTTAACCATATTTCAAAGACGCACCTCGTTACTCAATTGCAGGGCTACCACGCCAATAGCGTTCAGTCAGTCAAGGCTAATGGAATATATATTCCGGATACTCACAATGCTCATAGACGATGAGAGTCGCAGCAGCCACTGCGGAAACGCCGCGGTTATCACAGAAATATGAGCAGGGTGAAAGCGCAACGCACGCTGACAATTCCGTTCCCACTGTGCGTGACGCCATGCAGTCAGGTCAATCGACATGTATGAGAGTGACGACGACCCCCCGTCGAGGGCAATAGCAATCCGCGGTGGGCACTATTCGGGCTGCCTGTGATGAATGAGAGAAGGAATGTGAGTAAGATAAGGGGTGGAGAACAGAAAGGATACAATCCTTGTAAAGCGAATACAGTATATGAGAGGGATATGAGAGGCACCTGGTTGATAGGCAATTTCTGCTATGAGCTCGTCGAATAAGTTTCCAGGGCGGGGCTAGACCATCCGGAGCCTTCGCCCGATTCAGGATTCGAAATTGCAAGATAAGTCGCATGCAACAGCATGCAACGAACCTGCTCGGCCGCCGTTGGAGCGATTTCGAGTGTACAGTTTCCAACATTCTAGACGCAGGACTGATTTCCGAGCCATGGCAGTGCCATGGCTAGGATCGAATGGGCCTTGAGACTGCCTTGAGGGGCTCTGACAAGCGGACATAGGGCTAGATGCGTAGAGTCTCGATAGAAGAAGTACTGCATGTTCCTCGACTAGTCTCGTTTCGCTACTTTTTGAGCTCAAGTCGAGGCTAGTTGAGGTGGCAAGTTAAGTTCATTGATTGGTTGTGGAGTGGTGTTTCAGACTTATAAATTGACTTATCTGTCCGGTTATCCTTTGAAATTCACGGATGTGCAAATACCTGCAAACACCTTGTCCTGGAGACTCGTATTTTCTCAGCTTTGGGAGTGGTGGGAATAAAGAACAATTAACATCTGTCTATTAAGCCATCAAGACAGAGAACGCGCAGCATGTACCAATTTCTTTACTTGACTGACCTCTGTTGAAACCGTACATGTGTGACCTCAACTTCCGTTCAGCTTGAAAACTTTGACAACCTACCTCGAGCTATCGGAGGCTACGTCAAAAGCTAGCAGGCAGTGGGATGTCTCGTACCCAGCTAAGTTATCTCTGAGCCCATCTTCACACACCAGCGATAATCGCGTAGAAACAAGCGCGATTACAACGCGAGTAGAACACACCTCTCCACGTCTCTCATTGAACCTCCTTGATCTGCATCGATGGCGGCGTCACCTAGTAACACCTTCGGCATATCCTACACTCCATCTTCCGTCTCGACCTTCTTGCCAAAGCTCGGCGAGCATTCTGTCGCTTCCCTTCGCGCAAGGGGCATTCGTTATATTCGTTTTCAATGGCACGATTACACCAACGTCACTCGCTATCGCGTCGTTCCGCTCTCTGCTTTTGCTGCTCTCCTCGCGTCCTCGCGTCCAGGAGTTGGAATCACCAAAGCTGCGCTCGGCCTTATTGGGATCTCACTCGCGCCCGGGTTCACGGGCTCGGGTGAGTACCTGTACACGCCTGATCCCAGCTCCATGCGCACGTGTGGCTACGCACCAGGGCACGCCAGCGTTCTCGGTTGGTTCGAAGAGAAGGAGCAGGTGAAAGGGAAAGATGGGAGGGGCACGTTTGAGACATCGGATTGTCCGCGCACCATATTAAAGCGCATTGTGGAGTACGTGATTGTTACCATCATCGTCGTGGAACCGATCCATTGATTGCTAGCTCCTATTTGAAGGGATGCCCGCATGGCTGGTGTTGAGTTCCTGGTCGGAATTGAGACCGAGTTCATCCTTCTCAAATCGACGGATCCGATCGAGGCTGTGAACGATCATCCATGGTCCGTCTCCGCTGCGCTACCTACCGGCTCGGCGGAGTCTGTCGTTATGGAGGAGATCGCGGACGCGCTTGAGACGTCAGAGATTGAACTTCTCATGTATCATGCTGAGGCGGCTCCAGGCCAGGTAAGCACCGTGCAGTTTCCAAGTTTGTGTGCGCTTCCCCCATGATCAACCTTCTACTATCTTGGTATCTCTTAAAGAAGATCTATTCTATGATCACCGGAGATACTACTACGATCTTGCAAAAAATAGCTGTCCTCCATATCATTGCTATTTCCGTATGGGAGTCCCAAAGTGTATGCTGACTATTTGTGTTGGCAACACAGTATGAAGTCGTCACAGGGCCGTTGCCGCCACTTCAAGCCGCCGATGCTTTGATTACTACGCGCGAGACCATTTTCAATATTGCAGCTAAACACGGTCTACGCGCTACTATGGCTCCTCGCGTATATTCCGATAATTGTGAGTAGCTTCTCATGATCCACGCTACTCTCCTACATGTCGTGTGTGATCTGCGGAAAGTGTCGAAGCCCTGTCCCAGGGTATTGAATTCATCAATAGGGTTCGTGACATCTTATGGCGGATCCTGATAGATTCGACAGTCAACACTCATTTGCGCTGTTATCGATCTCCTTCAAACTCTTCCACTGACGTGATGCTGAATTCTGGCAGGTGGTAGCGCAGCCCACGCACACATATCTGTCCACCCCACTGCCGACCGCGCCACGAAACCTCCACTCCCAAATCCTGATACAAACAAATCAACGACAATGACACCTCTCGAGCGTTCCTTCGTCCAGTCTCTCCTTGAACATCTTCCAGCGCTCGCGCCCTTCACACTCCCTACGCAGGCTTCGTACGCGCGAGTACAAGATGGTGTCTGGTCCGGTGGAACCTATGCCTGCTGGGGCCGCGAGAACCGCGAGGCTCTCGTGCGTCTCACAGGCCCCCAAGGCTCGCATCATCTCGAAGTCAGATCGCTAGATGGCACCGCTGCCCCTCACATCGCGCTGGCGGCGCTTCTCGCTGCTGGGATGTTGGGTGTTACAAGCGGACGGGAGCTCGAGA
Organism: Heterobasidion annosum; assembly: GCA_001457955.1. Taxonomy (NCBI): domain Eukaryota; kingdom Fungi; phylum Basidiomycota; class Agaricomycetes; order Russulales; family Bondarzewiaceae; genus Heterobasidion; species Heterobasidion annosum. Next base: position 1,187,803 of record CVKZ01000012.1, on the reverse strand, counting down.
TTGCGGAGTGCGAGGGGATGGCACGCGATTTATCAGAGTCACAGAGGAAGAGAATGGGTATTGTCGGGAGGATGCCGAGGAGTTTGAAGGACGCGCGGGAAATGTTGAGGAACGATAAGATCATTTGGGACGCTCTGGGAATAGAATTCGTTGAGAAATATCTGGCGGTGAATGAGGTGAGTTGCCGCTGTGATAATTCATTCTATCCCGTTGACGCGATTCCATTGCAGACATTAGAGAAATCGCTAGACGCGGGATCTCCTGCGGCCGATATGAAGCGCCTCATAGAGCTCTACTGAGCGGAGCCTTCAATATGAAGGACTCATGAGGCGAGTGCTTCTTAATAGACATAAATTTAGGCAAATTCATCTGTAATCCCTAATGACTTGCAACGACTATCCTCTTGCAATGAACGGACAGGAATGAGGTTTTGCGGACTTTTGTGGCTTCTTACGCTCCGCATTTTCTCCGGGCGGTCTAGTTGGAGATAGGCATCACTGCTAGATGGAGCAAAGGTATGACAATCTGTACCTTGGACTGATCCTTGTTCGACACCACCGTTGATGGACCGCACAAAGATCCCGAGGTCCCGACTGACTTCGCGTTTGACGTTGGCGATAATACGCCGAGATCACTTACACTCCCCACGCTCCGGTGCTTCAGACCATGATTGAACAAACACTGCCAGCAGATCTTTCTTACTTCTCGTTCCTGCTCACGCGTATCACGATCCGTACTGCATACTCTCTTCTTTTGCAGCAGCAAAAATAGACGTCTTGTGATATGATCACTCAAATGTTTTCAAAATATGTCCCCACTCAATGACCGCCCGGAGGAATCTATTGCCTCGTGGGAGAATTAAGCGCCTTGCATTTCGCTGAAGGTCATTGCATCTTCATTCACAATGCCTTGCATCAACTCATATCTCCATCAGGTGCCATCCCTGCGTCTGTTCGCATCTTGGCGACGTTTTTCCAGAGGCCTCACGTCGCGTCGGCGACACATGGAGCGCCTCTCCGAGCTCCAATAAATATCCGAGACCTTCGAGCATTCCGCTTCTACCTGCTTTCCTCGCTCCTGTCCGTCTAGGGCCTTTCCGTTATCACATATCTAATCGTTTCCCAGTTGTCGAAACGATGTTGATTACCGCATTCGTCGTGGTCGCTGCATTTGTGGGGTCTGCGAACGCTGCTGCTTGGGTGAGTGCTTCCTTGAACTTTCGAGCCCTACAACGAGTCCGATGGCTGATCACTTCATGCTCTACTACTCAGCCTTTCGATGTCGCCACTATATCGGCTCCTGATGGTTCGATCACGGCCAAGTTTGTCTCCTTTGGTGCGACTATGACCGAGCTATGGGTTAAGGATAAGCATGGAGAAGCCCTCGACATCATTCCCGGGTACGACGACAATGTACGTGGTGCCCTCGCCTCTCCTTAAGATGAACAAGAGTAACAAACGGAATGCGTAGTCCAAGCTATTGACCGACCCTGCGCATCCTGTGTTTAACCCGATTGTCGGACGGTATGCCATGATTTGTTTCCCTTATTCACGACATGTCAATATTTCTACTCCAGCTACGCCAATCGCATCAAGAATGGTTTGCTCCCGCCCTGCTTCCTTTCATAAATTCAATCAAGAATCTTAGCACACCCCGAATTTTAGGAACCTTCTCTATCCCTATCTCACGCGACCCTCCTGCAAATGGGACTGGCGTATATCATATCCCCACGAATGATCATGATGGTACCCTGCGTTCACAGATGTCTCATGCCGATTGGTGATAACAAGTCTTCTTCCCTAATCAGGGCAAGACACTCTCCACGGCGGAATCTACGGATGGGATCGTCGCAACTGGACAATTGTTTCTCAATCGCCTACCAGCGTGACCTACCACCACCTTGATGCCGCTGATGAAGGCTTCCCCGGAAATGTGACTGCTTTTGTGAGTTGTTTTGTGTCCCACATCATTTTATCAAACAAAGTATATGCCTTGTATGGCGCCTGCGTCTATCTGTTCTCTTGAGATTTACACTATTGATTTGTGTGTGGATGAAAATTTGTTTCTTCAGGTGACGCACTCGGTCGAATCTGGAACGCTCAGGACGCAGGTTTACGCGACTGCAACTCAGGAAACCCCCATCATGCTCACTCAGCATATCTACTGGTATTGATACCAACTCTTCGTATCTTCTTCCTTGAAGTGAATATCTATGGTTGACTTCCCTAGGAACCTTGACGCTTTCCGCACAAACACGTCCAACTGGAATACGTCCAATGTTCTGAACCACAATTTGCAGGTCACCGGCTCTCACTACATTGTCACAGATTCCAATGGTCTCCCTACTGGTCCCATTCCTACCGTCGAGGGTACGCCTCTGGATTTCCGGACTTCGCAAGCAATTGGCTCTAGATGGAATGAGACTGTTAGCGTATGTGGCCCCGGTACGTCTTCAAGTTCTCAGTGTAGGGTAGAGTCAAACAGACAATTGACTGTGAATGCTAGGATGCCAGGGATACGATAACTGTTGGATTTATGATGGTTCGGCAGAGAACACTCCTGGAACAACACTTTGGAGCGACTTCTCCGGTATCAAGTACGTTGCTTCGTATGTACATCGGGCCGGCTTTTGATGATTCGTTTCGAAGAGTTGAGATCACGACCAACCAGCTAGCCGTGCAAGTATATACGGGAAACTATCTGGATACACCTCGCAAAGCCGTCCACGGCGGCCCGACTTTGCTGTATGGTCCTCACTCAGCAGTTGCCATTGAGCAGGAAGGTTACATCGCTGCGATCAACAATCCCGAATGGAATATCGATCAGATTTGTGAGTTCGTCCATGCATCTTCTTGGTCGCCGGATGAATGACATATAGCTTCTTCAGACGCACCTGGAAAGGACTTCACGTGGAGTACAGTGTACAAATTCTCTATCGTGCACTGAGCGACAACGTGGTCGAACGATGTGAACGTGACAATACGGTGTTATCGATTGCTTGCAAATTCCGTGTCAGGATACTTCAAGGGAAACACACAAGAGCCGTAGTGAGTATTTCATTACGATTGTCCAGCACGGCCTGCCTGAATTCTGCGAAGCCGGCCAACAAAAGGGGTTAGCAAGTTCCAACTGTTTCGGGTCCAATATGAGGGAAGCCGAGTCATACCTTTCCAGAAACTGCAGTGTCGCCTCTGCTTGTCCTTTGGCATCTGCTAATTGCCGTATATGTGCCTGTTGTTTAGTCTCCGTCTCCCGTCCGTTCATGCATTCGACAGCGCGATCAAGCTGAACCACCAGTTCATCTCGATTGGCCCCCACCCAAGAGGGATCCAACCTTTGAAGTATCTCTCCCATGGCTTTGACCGAAGTCGCTTGAAATGTGAAAGCGCCGATCCACTGTGCCCACGGAAGCGTGAGTTTAGGTTGCACCGAGTTGTTCGCAGCCTTCAATGCCTGAAGCAGCGCTTCGCCTGTCTCTGAACCCTGTAAATCTTTCTGAGTATCCGCTTTGCAACATAGGAATGTCGCGAGGCCTTGAGTAAATGCATATTTCGCAAAGCTAAACATTCATTACGTACCGTAGCTGGCTAGTCGTTTCAAGCATGCAAGCGCGAGCGCACCAATCGCAAATATTTCCTCGCTCTTGTCTCCTTCAGAAGCAGATACCGCACGACATACAGTCTGGATGAATCCCGGTAAATCATCCACGACGAGCTCTTTCACAAAGTTCTGCCGATTTTTCTCTAAAGGGAGACGGTCATTGTTTTTCATCATCAGAGGATGCAACCCACAGACCCTGATTGCTGGCAAAATATATATTTCGCAATATGATTGCCATCTTGTGATTCGGATCCTGAAGGTCCTCGGGCGTCACTTTGCGAGGCAGCTTGCTCCTGTAGTCCTCAGCGTGGATGATGACCTCTAGCAAAATGGTTTGGTAATTTCGACGGGCAAGAGGGATATGTACGTACCTTCCTCCTCGACAAGGGTCACTACTGCAGCTATTACTCTGGGGGTTGCAGTAGTCAGGCGCTTGAGGTGAATACTGTGTTCCCAGTGAGCCATTGAAGTGGCGGCGACAAGGTTGACTCGTGTTGAAGACGGGACTTTCTTCAATAGAGACTCGTCCCGGACCCATCGAAGTTCCTCCATCTGGACCATCGTGTTCCGAATACGCGCTACACAGCGAACATTAGTTGTGCGCGCGACTCGATACAAAATAGCCACTTGCGATGAAAAAGCAGAAACGATACGATCCGCAAGCAATCAAGCTCGGTTTTCCCATCAGCGTGAGGATCCATGGCGCTCTCGTCTGTCAGTCGCTGTAGAGCAATTAATACAGTTCTGAGCCTGCTCCTGTTTCTATCGCTGAGCGGACGCCGTGAGTGTCTGTCGGCCGATAATGCAGGCTGAAATCTCAAGCGGACTTAACGGAGGACGTCAAATAACGTTGAAACTTGCAAAAAAAAAACACGTACAATTGTATATCAATTGAGCGAGTAGGCCGATGATGACAACCTTTACCTTCGGATGAATTACCCGTTTACAGGTGCTTCCCTCAACGAGCTCCTCGAATTTCTCATAGTGCTTGTACAACTCTTCGAAACCGGAAGCTACACAGATGCAATCAGCAACCGAGAGTGCCCGACAAGACTGATGATATATACCTGTAGATGCCATGATTCTTAGTGCCTCTGCCACTAACAAGAGCAAGTCGTCGTCTTTCTGCTTTTCCTCTGCTGTCTTTGATCGGTCGTCATCCATCCACCTCCAGAATCCATTTAACAAACTAGAGCGATACCGATCTAGCCATCTGAGCTCCCAGTAGTTGTCCTCAGACGTCGGAATACCAAAGGTGTAAACCCTTGTAAGATGGGCGAAGAGATTAGGATTTCTCTCGAGAGCCTTGGGTAACTCAGTGTGCGTGCGATACCAGAGCTTCACTGATATGTGGATCTTTTGAGAGGGCAAAATTCGACGACTCTGACCCCGATGGGGGGCGCTAGAAATTTATCAGTCGTGAAGTCCGTGGAGAGTTGGAAGGCTTACACGGTAGTTATAGCCTTCCGGTGACTAGATATAATGCGATAGTCCTGCCACGCCGATATCGGAAGGTATTCCAACGGCCGCCAGAACCCCTTGACCGAGCTCCGCACTGATCCTTGTTGCAGAAAATGAAGAGGAAGGAGATCCTTAGTCTTCCAACCGTACTCATTAGCGTGAAACCGAAGTCCAGCCGCTTCAGCCTCCTGAATCATCCAGTCGACACTGAACGCTGGAAGATGTACACCCGCTTCATTACCGCCGCCGCTGGGAGTGATGAGATAAATTCGATGAAACCATCACCGAAGCAAGATAAAAAAACATACACGTCGCTGTGAGTCCCAACGAACCAGACTTCCTTGACATCTGGCTTCGATTGTTCGCTTGCAGCCTCTGGTTGGACTTTGTCATCCAGGTATTCTGCCAGGAACTTAACACGACGTTCGTCGAGGGCGAGCGCATGCCGATAGTACTTGACGTTCTGAGACAGTGACGCCAAAGGCAACGACATGCGGCGGAATGGTCCAATCGATGAAACGGTATCCCTGATAAAAGGGTAAGCGTTGAGTACATTGTGACAAGACAGTCTCTTACCAAACCCCGACGAACTGAATCTTGACGGGCCGAAACATGACTTTGTTGAAATCTTCGTCCTTTCGGATCGCTTGTTCGTATGCACTGGCACAATGAATCAGTAAGAATATGAGGGTATTGAAACTGATGGCAATACAATGGAATCTGCTCCACATTCCCAGCGTAGATCAGGCCAACCTTATAGATAAAAGAGGGAAGTTAAGAGGCGCTGAGGCATGTTCAAAGGTATTTCAGCTCACCTTGTTGATCATTCCTGCTCAAGTTCGCACTTGATAGGCTCCACGTGAAAATCCTTGACGATGACGTTCTGAGCTGACATGCAAGCAAGCGATAGAACAATTCCTCACCGAAAAGATATATATCATCATCAGGCTCATAATTATTGGACAGCCATTGATATGCCTTCATGACCATGTCCTCGAAATGCCTTGGACAATGTAGGTCAAAGCGCTCGAGACCAAAACATGACTTACCATGCGAAAGCGAGATCAACCATCGATCTGAACTTCTGCATCAAGTATGCAATCGGGAGCTTGAGAGTTTGGGTCGCGGCGTAGGTGCCGATTCCGCTGCTATAATATGTCATTTGCTTCCTGGGACAGCACTTCCCCCTCTTTGGATCCACGTCGGGGTCGAATTTCAGACCCCAGTCCTTCTCAATGTGATCGCAAAGTTGTACGACGAAGGTATTCTGCGTGAAAACATTAGGTACTGTATTGAAGATTATGAGTGACTGGCGCACCTTGGCTCCAATTTTGTTGGACGTGCCATCAAGACAAACGATGAGACTTCGAGAGCCCAGTTTTCGTTTGCATGTATGGCACACGGTCGTATGCGCTGTCTGAATCTCCCGGTCAACATACGAGGGCATAGTTAGCGACGATGCGACGAATTCAGGTGGTGTGATGTGCATGTAGCAATGGCGTTTATTCGACGCTCCATCATTTCTATCACCCGTCTAGGACGTATAGACTACGGATTGTGACAACCATGCGTTGCAGACGTGCCGCATCCTCACCTTCCACAAAATTGCACCCCAGAAGGTGTGTGTGTGATAATCAGTATTCACCCGGCGTGGTTGAATCTTGCATTCATTCGTCAGATGAAGCAGGACTAAGGAGATGTCTGATCCTTTTTTAGATTCGAGACAAACTCGGCTCCATCGATCATCCGACAGTGCACGCGGCCAAGGTCACACGCCGATAGCGTGAAGGTCTAGCGTGAGCATGATCGGAGGTTGTGTTGCGAGAACGAAGGTGACAAGATGAGGCTTTTGGTAAGTCGTTGTCGTGATATGACCTACCTGACTTGGAACGGACTTCAAAGAGGTCGCGCTGTGGCCTCGAGGAACGTCAAAAACGGGGCCGGAATGACTTTCGATCAATGTAGTCGAGGTCAGCATACTTCTAGCTTACCTGGATTGCCTTTTTTTAAACAAGATCACTAGCCATCGCGAGGTTCGATTTGATCCACTTTCGTGGTCGGCTGATGGCAACATGTGTATTGGCAGACAGATGCCTGCCCTTCGAGGGCGCGCATATATGCCGCCTGGACCTAATAAATAAATCCATACACTTAAGGAGAAATGAAAGACAAGCTCTGATCAAAACATGGTCTGAATCCTGAATGAGCATTAATCTATGGAATATATGCGCCTTTTCATTGTCAGTTTGGAATCAGCACGCAATATGTATGGAAGTCGTGCGACTGCAAATAAGCTCCAATAGACACGTCAGCGTCTCGATTCTCGTCGACACGCGTCTTTTCATCTCTCCGTAATTGGACGAAAGCACTCACTTGTTCTAAACAGACAAAAGCTTGCTGTCTAATCCATTCTGCAGGTCTTGGATATTTCTATACGTTCATAATTATTCTGCTCTTGGAGGCCGTCTGATACTTGCATATGAGTGTTGGACGTTGAATGCGCGATGCAATGTACCCCGCTCGATCTTGTTGTTGGTGAGAGGATGCCATGAACATTCTGCGGACCGTGGGAATCACTGCCGGATGATGCGTGTTTGGCCAGGCTTGGCCACGTCTCACGCAGTCGTACGCCCACACGGACCCACAACATCACACACGCCCACACCCCCGCATTGGGCACTCCTGCTGTAGACCGCTGTTTATCGAGGCAACCAGCTCTGGCTTCGCTGACTTCTTCCCCGCATCATGTCGTCGGTATATAAACCCTGGCGAGCGGGGGATTCGATCCCAGAATCTGAGCCCCCTCGTCTCAATTTCTCCGCCGGCTAGTCTGACTATCAGCTCCCCGCACCCTCTCACGAGTATCTTCCTCTACCACAAACGAGCATCCATCAACCCGGAAACCAGTTAGCGATGTCATTCTCCTTCATCCGCGCTGCCTTCGTAACTCGGCGCAGCCCTCAGCCGTCTGACATCGAGTCCCAAGTTCAGTCCCATTCGGAGCCTGTTCAGATCACAGGGACATACACCGCTACCCCTCTTCCCCCCTCACCCGCGCATTCACCATCGCCTCTGAGCGCCCCGCAAAGCCCTCTCTTCCATCTTCTGACGCGATCGACGACTTCTTCGGTGCAGCCCGCACTACCCGCACTTCAGACAGCCGTCACGATGAACGCCCTACTCCCTCATCCCCTCCGATGGTGACAGCTCTCCCACCCGCGTATCCACTCCCTGCGCCGCTCCATACAGACCCCGCGTTTGACGAAAGTGAGCTCCCGAGCTACGCTCAGCTCGAGGCCACTCACGCGCGTCAATCCGTCTCTGCTGAGCCAGAGCCCATCACTCTTGCGCAATATTTCTTCAAATTTGATTTCAGTGCGTCTTTTTTCCATTGTGTCTCCATTTTTCTCACAGGATATTGACTGGTATTGTTTAATTGTGTAGTCTTCCCGCCATTGTGGTTCCTTTCAGTCTTTATCCTCTTCTCTCCCCGCAGCGCGCCCGCTGATTGGGAGACGATGAAGACTCTTGCCGAACGCGACGCGCTTCTCGACACCATGCGCAAGGCCGAGTCCAAGTGGGCGCGGAGAAGCATCGCCGCAGCTGCACTCCTGAGCGTGATGATCACCGCCATAGTGACCATCGCGGTCTCACTCTCTCGCACATGAACACCTCCCATCTCCTCTCGCCTTCGTCCTCGTTGACTTCCATCACATCATTCGGTTTTCAAAACCATGACCATCACGAAACTTGTTCTCTTCGTTCTTGACCTGTACTGCACCCACCTGTCTCCCTATGTTTATTAACTATCTTGTATCGACTTACGCCTTGTATACTTAGCTTACCGCCTCGCTCTTTAGCTTATAATTCAAATACCACAATACCCAGATAGACATTCCGCATACCAACCTCCATGCTTACAAGGCGAATCTCCGTAATCAGGGCAATAATCCCATGAATAGTGGGCCCAATATCCCTTTGGCGTGTAGAGATATAAATGACAGGCGCTGTGGTGTGTTCGCAAGAAACAGATGTAAAATCAATGAAGCACAGCTCAACCGCGCAAACAAGACGATGCAAAATCAGAATGCGTCGTGGCGCCCTCGAGCCAACCAAAATGATCATGAACACGTCCCTCTTTATGTGCCCTTTTTGCGAGTCAAGAAAGATGAGGTCGAACCACGCGTGCCCTACTCCTTCCCTCCTTCCCTTCTCCTTACAGGCATCGAGGTTTATCTCGCGCCTCGTCCTGTTCAACGCAAGGCGCCAATGTTTTCCGTCTGAAATGTTTGCTGACCTGAAAGCTGTAGTTGACAGATCCGTTCATCCTCGCCAGGCTCTTCTCTCTTGGATTCAGGCCCTATAGGCAGCGCCCGTCTAATGAGATTTCAAAGAGTTCTGATATACACTCACACAAGCATCGTTCTTAGCCAGTGATGACGCACGCCGTGTCCTGCGGTCATTCGTGCACAATATCGTCCGCTCGCGGCCGCCCGAAGTTCGACAGCTCAATGCCGTGAGCTTCGCCATGGACCTGCTCATTTCTCTCAATGTCATCCTCATCTTCCTGACCGATCTCGGGATGCATCACGGTTCCTCGCATCGTGGCAAAAGCGATCGACCTCGTTGTTTCGGTGATCATAGACGGCAACAACAACGAAGCGTCGTGGAGGTTGAGAATGAGGCGCGACATCATCGTGATGGAGATACTGTGGTTGGCGTCATATGAGATCAATGAGTCGAGTTCATCCACGTCTTACCAGCTAGCAAACGTTGAGAGTCCACCACGCAATGGACCCGGCGCAAACTAGAATGCATGTCAGTAAAGACGACGAGGTCACGAGGGTGAAAACGGATGTCTGTACATAGAAAGTCAACACATTTGCCAAATTGGCTAGAGCCATGACGCTGATGCGTTGAACATGATCAGCAATCTGTGCAACGATCGCTGCGAGACGCGTACCCAAAGTACATCGCGCCTGGAAGCACAAATTTGGTGAGCCTAAATGCATTGCAAAAAAAACTATCCATACATACCGTCTCGGGCTATCAAGTCTATTAGATCCATCGTGTTCGAGCGGTTTTCATTCAACCTGGGGAACCACAAGCGCGTGTCCTGTCGATGCCTGTGTGATCTGACGATGGTGAGGACAAATACTGTCATGTCGAACACTATCTGTGCCTCCCATGGGGTCGCGATGCCTGATGAAACAGTGCGGTATTAGCCATAATAAAAAGCAACATCTTTCGAATCACTTACGTTTTGCACTGTATGATTGAGGTAGGGCGAGGATATTTGTCAGCAACACAACATGCACTCAAGCAATATGCCTCCAGTACTACCTGCCGGGGGACAAGCTGCTGTGGCAACCATAGATCTGATCGCCACTCAAGACGGTACTTTGTGATGTGACTGACATCCACTGTGTGTCCCCGAGATCGATGTAGTCGATGCGTATTTAGTTCAGCGTCGGTGTAGCATTTCGACAAATTGCGACGTACACATGCAAGAACGATTGCGCCAAAGATGATCAGCGACAGCGCTGTAAGTATACGGCGCGACTTTTCGTAAAATGCACACGTGCGCAGCGTGAGCAGGACTATGTATTGTCGTATTATGTTATGGTTCATTTGAGAATAGCAGAGAACGTACCGCCGACCACTGTTTGGTTGAATACGAGCAACAACTGGTGAAATAAGGTATACGCTCGACAGCTGCAGTGTGATACATCAAGGCCGATGACTGTCTGAGAATAATTGAGGACGCACCTCTGTAGTTGAAGGATTAATTTCAATGTATCACAACGTATGCGCAACAGTCTAAAACTAACCTTGGGACTTGGAGTAAAATCTCCAAGGGTATAAACAAGAACAGCCACATGCCCGATAAGCGGTACACCACGGTGCACGAAAAACCACAGAGAGGCTTTAGCACGTGGGCGGGACCATATACGTGAAACTTCCGTGGACAGAGTTATCAGGTGGTCGTAGTACAAGATGACTGCGGAGTGTGCGATGAGATCACCTAGAACTCCGCTCCGAAGCTGGAGTAGACAGGCCATACCAACTGCGACGAGCTGCAACTCGTTATATAATCTACTGCGAAGGCAGTCGTCATTTCAATCAGCTTCGACAAAGATGTCGATGTGGATTCATGAATTCGGACTTACATAGATCGCATGTCTGTGGCTGAGGACATGGTGGAGGAAGTGGGTGTGCTGGCGGTGGGAAAGGACGCAGTCAAGGAGAGCCTTTTTCAACCGTTTAGTGTCCATCGAGTACTGTGCTTGATGGCTTTGGATGTGGATGCTACATTCCCACACTTGACAGACTGTATCAGTACTAATAATATATCGTCCTTCAATTAATATCAGCACACTCTGAACCACGCTGTCTAATTGTATAGGAGCCAAGTACGGCTGCTCAGGACCACTCCTGTGAGTAGGAAGTGAACACGCACACCTCTTTCCATCCTCAACCAGACCTCGAAAGGAAATTCTAGTGAACCAGTGTAACACAAGCATGCACTAAGAATCTATGCGCCATGGGCAGATCCAAGGATGGTAGGACGCGCAGGGAAACACCAACCTACGTCAATCAATGGGTTGCATTTTGGAAACCAACTTGGTTGTATCAGTCCTTCGTCTCTAGTTTGGAAAGTTTTAAAGCTCAGCGCGACGATTCGCGCTCGGCAGTTGGATTGGTCATATCAGATGATTGAGACTCACCAGGCATACACAAACCATCTTGGGATGTCGTCGTGTGCGCTTGAAGTCATGTGTGTGCTCACCCTCAGTGCTTCCATTCCAAGAGCCGAGTAATTAATGGAACGCCAGTGTGTATAAAACAATGATTGCTAGCGGATCTAAGCCAGGATCAGTGTGTCAGATTGGATCATCTCCAAAAATGCGTACCTGCAGGTTACTCGCCAAGGCCATTGAATATGGCCCCGTCTCGGTTTACTTTCATGGGCCGTTGAGGTTCTGCATGGCAGGACAGCATCTTGGGGCCGCCGAGAGCCGCCGAGCTGAGTGTGACTTCGCTTCTCCTAAGAATGACTTCCTTAAAACGATCAATCAAGCAAGCGCTACTCCCCATATTCCGTGCGAAGATCAATTGCGTCTGTTACACAATCGGCCCCGCAAGTATAGAGGGTATAATGATTCCCTGGTGGAGGTCAACGAGCAATTCAACACAAGATTCGCTTTGAAACCCGCCCGGACGACAGTACCACCATGCTCCTTCCCATGAATACTCTTATCACCATATCTCTGAACATGTTCATCAGCTTATCGTGGCCGCTCAATCCGACTCAGCTCCATCGCACGAGCCGCGCTGTCCTGATCTTCTGCATCAAAGCGGTTGCTTCGTAGCATTTCCGTCCTATCTAAACTCGACTTCCTCGCATTCCGCGTGGACGCAAAGATCATCGAGGGTGTTGTAGTGTGTTGAGACGGAAGTAGCGACGAAGCATCGTGAAGATTTAGCACGAGGCGCGACATCATCGTGATAGAGACACTGTGAATATATAGAAGACAATCAGGGAATAATAGACACTACAATCAACCCAATGAGCAAACGCACCAGCTGGCAAATGTAGAGAGTGAACCACGCAATGGATCCTGACCATGAATAGTTTTGAGTTCAGTAGCACTTGTATCACGACTGGTGGGCGCACCGACGTCACCTAGGACCATGCCTATCAGGTTCATTATCTCGTAACGAGAAACAGCGCAGGCTGCACATACATAGAAGGTTAGGACATTTGCCAAATTGACCAGCGCCATCACTCTGTCAGATTTAATGTGATCAGCCAGATGCCTGTGTGAAAGACGTCAAATATCTACCCAAAATATATTGCACCTGTATACGTCTAGTGAGCCGGTGAAAATGGCACAGGGCGGGCAAAGCTCACCATCTCGAAACAGTAGCTCTACCAGTCCCAGCGTACCCGAACGCTCCGTTTCTAACCCTCGAAACCATCGGAGGTTTTCCCTATGCTTATAGGACTGAATGAGAGTAAGGCCGAACACAGTCATATCGAACAGCATCTGAGCCTCCCAGGGAATTGCAAGATCTTTCATGCAGATCTCATGAGCTACACCAGCATACCACTGACAGGAACCCGTCAACCACTCACGGACTCCGCTGATGTTCCAATGGAAAGATGGAGGTGGCCAGGAACACGTCAGGAACTTGAAATGCTCTCAATAAATTACATACGTGTCAAATGAGAGGCTGCTGTGACAACCGTGTACTCGCGCGCCAGATATCATGACACTATGCTGCGTAACTGCGTTCCACTAGTCACCCACGCGATCCAAAGACATATAAATCAGCATAGATTCAAGTAACTCTCTCAGGGATAGAACGTACACATGCGAGTAGAACCGCTACAACGAAGAGAAGACACAGGACGGCAAGAACGCGGCGCGATTTCCCAAAAAATGCGTAAGTGCGCAGGACCAGCAGGACCAGGGACCAGGGTTTGTCGCTATCACTTTGAGTAGAACTATAGAAACTCGCTACTTACCGGCCACCATCGCTTGGTTGAACGCGAGTAAGAAGTGATGAAATAAGATATATGCTTGACAGCTATGACAAGATACGTCATATCCCGAGTTTAGATTTTGAGTGATAGAGGTCGTACCTCTTCGAAGAGAAAAAGGAATCAGAAGCATCGGTTTGAATATATCGCAAGGACATTTCGGGACCTGAAGACCCACCTTCTCGCCTGGAACAAGATTTCCAAGTGCATAAATTAGAACAGCAATATGGCCAATGAATGGCACATAACGGTGCAGGAAAAACAACATGGACGGCTTGGAGGAAGGACAGGACCACATATGGGAGATCTCGGTGGAGAGTGTTATAAGATGGTCATAGTATAATATAACTACAAAGGGCAGCGAGGTCAGCAACTGTACAATTCCGATCGTACATGTTTTACCGATAGGAGCGAGTTCAAGATAGTCGCTAAGCACGCTACGAATTGAGGCATGCGAATTAATACTGAAAAGAAGAGTAGCTTCGGAGGCTGTTCTCACATTGCTTGTGTATCTGTGTTCGAGGGCATGGCGTAAGTGATAATAGGACACCGATAGGGTTTGTATTTATACGAGCTAAGCGGCAGCAAATGATGGCGGCGGATGCAGATTCAAGATTGGGAGATAAATTCGTACTCACGGATAGTTTCGTACGCGTACCCGCGACGCCCTCGCAGAATGCGTGATACGCGGCTTGTTTACTCAAGCTCTGGGATCGGTGATCGCCCAACTCTAGTCTAGAAACATCACACCTCAGGCCTCATCTCCCAAAGTGACTCCGAAAAACGAACGATGTGCAGATATGTCCTGTTTTATCGCAGCTGCAGGCACACGTTACGGGATTTGCGACGTTGACATCATTATGAGCGCGATCTCTCGGCAGCTTTTAAAAATTACTGGAGGTTTGCTCGTGTTCTGGAGATGGAGGTTGATGATATCAAGTCTCATTCTGCGAATATCGATTGATCAATAAACCGGTGAAGGTTGAAATGGCAAAAATCTTGTTACCGTACTCGGGGACACCGCACTACAGAAGACTACAGAGCATGCGTTGCGTTCCAGGTCCACAGGCAAAAGATTGCAGCTATCAAACGTTGGATCAGCATATCAGAATTGACGGATTGACAGCGTGTGATGAGCCTCGTACACTGCAAAGCGGTGTCAGCGCCTGATGTACAGTCGAAAGCGTCATACCTCATACTCCATAGCGACAGGACTGCCGATAGAACGAGTTGCATGGGGCTCACAAAATATTGACTGATAGCAGCACATCTCATATGTTATCCAGCTCTTCCGTTGCTGCTGTGCAGTCGGTGCACAGGTTGCAGACGGTGGGTTGAAACCCGAGGGAATCATCCACGATCTCATCGCTTAGCCTCGTGCTTACCAAGCGGAATAGGCCAAGCGGGCTTTAAATGGCCACGGCGCGTTTTCGTCGGAGTCGTTACGGCCGGGCAAGCCGAGCTGGCTCTAATCCGCCTGGGCTCACTTGTCGCGCTTTTGGCAGGGCG
>CVKZ01000012.1:1155893-1172585 GCA_001457955.1 Heterobasidion annosum | reverse complement strand
CAGCCGGTCTCCCATGGAGCCCTTGTCGGAGCAGCGGAATTGGGAAAGACCGGCTGTGTCCGAGCCTACTCATCGCTCACAGGAAAAAGAACCCCCCGTGGGAACACTGTGGGAACGAGAAAGCAGGTCGGGCCGGATAATCCTAACCTTGGTCTAGGTCTTACCATCACGTCTTGCAATACCCTCACACACCGTACTCTCGCATCGTTTTTTGAGCTCCAGTGATCTTTCACCACTCCTCTCCTCAAATTCTGTATATACACTCTAGCGGAATCGGAACCCGAACTAAGCATCTGTCTCGCGCCCGACACGCCCGTCCCCTTCTACCAAACCGTCTCCAAACCAGGTTCGTGAAACCACCTAACGTCTCTTGGACAAAACGATTTCTCAGCTGATTCTTCAAGAGAGCTATCATGAAATTTTCGTCCTTCTCAAACATCTTCACTGCCCGAAGAATTGTCCACTCGCGTGTTGAAGACATTGAGTCGCGGGTGCCAACACGTCTTACGACTGATCTCGTGGACGACTTCTTCGGTGCCCACGAAGGCATTTCCAAGTCCGGCAGTCACCAAGGCAGACATGTAACGCCCTCAA
The DNA here is from genome assembly GCA_001457955.1 of Heterobasidion annosum. Classification (NCBI taxonomy): domain Eukaryota; kingdom Fungi; phylum Basidiomycota; class Agaricomycetes; order Russulales; family Bondarzewiaceae; genus Heterobasidion; species Heterobasidion annosum. The sequence goes on along the minus strand of CVKZ01000012.1, from coordinate 1,171,991 downwards.
CCCCTACAAAGGATATCGCAGTACCGCCGCCTGCATACGCGAACTCGCTTCCGAACGCTTTCTGCGATGACACTCTAGTAGATGACCGTGAACCACCGAGCTACGCGCAGCAGGAGATCTCACATGAGCCGGTGACCCTAGCTCAATATATGTTCAAATTTGGTTTCAGTACGTCTTCCCGCACGCGCATTCGATTGTCGGACAAACACGAGACCTCATCTGCGCAGTTTTTCCACCACTGTGGTTTCTATCAATCTTCATACTCATATTGCCCCTCACCGCGCCTCCCGACTGGGAGTTGAACAAGACGATTGCCGAACGCAAAGCGCTACTTGACGCTATGCGCAACGCCGAGCGCAAGTGGGCATGGAGGAGCGTTACCGCAGCTGGTGTGTTAAGCGCGGTGATTACCATCGTCGTGGTCATCGTCGTCTCGGTCGCACATTAACGAACTTTCTATCTGAGTCTCATCTTATCTCCATGAATACCTCCATGACATCACAGACCTTTCTCATACCAATATCTGCACGTTTTCGTTCTCGACGCTATCATTACGTGCACGATCCCCCACTTCGTTGTTTTTTGCTCTCATCTTGCCTCGGTCTGTCTTCCTAGTGTACTCTCCATCCCTTTGTATCTTTTATTGGTTAAAGTCTTGTATGACTAGCTTTCCATGTCGTTTCTGTTTTGTTTTCCAGCAGCTTACATTTTCGAGATATTCCGTAACGTACCACGAGGACCGAGGTTCAACAAGTCATTCATTTCACTTATGAATTATAGGTCTTGCCTGCGTGGGCAGTATTTTACATAGGCAGTCCTAGACAGCACCGCTGGTGTCGGCAGTGGAGGAACAGTTCAGAGGTCCACGGTGTCGGCATCCTAGAGAATCGCACGTGCGGTCGAGGGCCTTACTCCATTCTCGGACCAGCCACTCCCTCCACTGCCTCGACTTTCCACCGTGGCCCGAGACTCAAGACACAATGCCGTCAAGAAAAAATACGGAAAATCTTGTCTACACTTGGAAAATCGATCAAAATGGCACCGGAAACAACTCACAGCCGACATTAGCTACGACGGCGTCACAAGCCGAATCGGTTCGTCAACTTGTAGCCTTGTTCCTCGGTCTGTTACCCTGTGCGCCTATGATACACTGACACAGAAGCACACTCCACCTAACCGACGTAGTCAGGCAGTGCAATGGCTATTCCACTGTCCATCTGATTGCTGCTTAGGGCTCTTATCGAGGACTGCGTGAACCTGGATTGTCTCACGTCTGCAACTTTGACGTAGACTATAAACTATAGATCGGTGAGTGATCAGCAGCCTCATATATATGATTTCGATGTTTGGAACTATGGCCTCGTCCGCAGGGGATGGCAGGTCGGCGAGACACAATCTATCCCTGTGACAATGCGCAGATCTCCGGATTGTGTACAACAGGTTTCCCCCAACGCTTATTTGAAATCGATGGATCGATCAAGACTCGGGTTATAACACAGGTATGCCAGGCTCGAGCACGCTGCATTTCTATATCTCAATCGCTCTGCCGCTGCACTGCACAGCTTCAATTCCTACTATTTCTTTGTCTCTTGAAGGAAAATTCGGCGGGAATGTACACATTCAACCTATGCCAGGCTTCTGAGACCTGTGCATCTGGCTGAGTACTATCGATGTCCTGTTCACAATTGCTGTGAAGCCTCTGTTAATTCCTCAAGTGGTGCCGCACGGTGGAGACCAATCAGTCTTCGACACAGTATGTGCGCGATTGTAAGGTTTCTATGGCTCACGACAGATTTGGCGAGCCCTACACGGAACCTTATCCTCCAGCAGATCCATTTCGTCCATGCTAGGGGGAACGAGCATGGTACACGTAAGTCTCATTGCTTGGGGTACAAAAGGTGCGTTTGTCGAACGCTTCTACAAGTTAATGTCTCTACTCATACGTCCCTCATACCCCACCATAACTTTTACGAGGCTGCTCCCCGTACACTCATTCCTCATCTTCCAACCCAGTACATGTATTCGTTGCTACAACACCTCCTGCACAGGTGGCGTCGTTCACGACGCTCAATTTTCACGCATGAACATCATGATAGCGTCGGGCTAGATGTAGTTGCGGTTCAAATCACTTCAGAGACTGACCGTGAGCACCTCGATTCCTCCAATATCTCATAAGCTGACTACTGGAGTTGCTGCAGATTCTCAGGAAGCTCTGCAGAACGGGCCATCACCCTGCCCTACGATTACTTCTCTGATTCCACCACCCGCTGCCCACATCAGGAACTCCCTACAGCCAGACTCTCCAGGTTATTTAGAGCTGGAAAACAACGGCTCTCATACGTTGACACAAGGACGCCGTGCACAGCGCACCGTAACTGCCGTCCTCTCGATCCTTATTCTAGTTGTCTTGATTGGAACGATCGTCGCCATTGCTTTATTGGTCTCGAAGATCTAACTCACTGTTTCAAGGACTCCACACATTAACCACCACCTGCTGTACACACATCTTTATCTTTCCGTCACTTCGATCCTTGTTCTCACTATACCTGCACTTTCATGTAGCTAACAATCCACATCATTTCCTGTAAAATGATTTGTCTCTACGAGTGGGTCACTGTTCCCGCAAATAATATACAATCTCACTCTATTAGCGCTTCGAAACTCTGAGCGATCTTGTTTGTTACTTACCCGACTGCCATGATGGAGCCGAGGTTGGCGAGCCAAGAGAATGGCCTCGACACACGTGGGCCGCGTGGTTTGCCTCTTCGGGTTTGCTTCCATCTCTGCTCTCTGGTCTCGCCACTGTCTCGCCAATCAGTGACGACTGAGTTACAATCCGCTTTTCTCGAACTCTAAGGTCCTCAGTGTCTCACAAAATCTCTATCGCATCAATCATTCCTCAATCATTCTGACGAATCGATGTCGGATCGGCATGCTGCAAATTCGAGGAACGACTTCTCCGCCGTTGTCCAGCGGACTCTGGCCTTGATCGAGCCAGTGAGTGTGTTGTTCTTTGCGAAATATCGCTAATTTGATCACTATCATTTAAGTGGACACCGCCTTGGTGTACAGGTTTAGTATTCGATTGCTCCACAGGGATGACACTGCCACCAGCTTCGAGCTTCGACGCTAACATGAATCCTTGTTGTCCACCTCGACGGATACACTCACCATGAAAGATGTGCTAGGATTTGATACAGAAAGGTGCACAAACGTGTATCTGCTACTATCCGATGCGGTGCTCTAGTGGCATCTCTTTGTTGTGACCTGAACAATTACTCAATACGTTCCCTTTGCCGTTGTGCGGTCGCTTCAAGTCCAAGCTATGTCTTCCATTTTACTCGTCCAAATTCTCTACACCCGACATGCCCATTGAATCATTCCTTCCCTTGTCTGCCTTGATATGGATCGGCACGCACGACATCTAAGGAAGCACAAAGCAATCGATCATAATGTGCTCACCTTCTTGAATACTGACCATGTCTGGAGTTTCACCCTGCTCGTTCGACCTTCTTTCAGGATTGTTTTCTGGAGTGTATGCTCATAGCACGCCACGCACTGTGCGTGCGTGACGCTGTGAAATCATAGGATAGGAATTCTAAGCAGGTGCGCATTCGTCACTACACCTTTACTGTCTGACACTTCCACGTTCTCTTCACGGTCTGACTTCTGACTCAGGTTCGTGATCGATTGGCTACCCATGGTACAATAGCAAGAATTGAATTCAGAGTCGAGACCTCACAAAGGGACAGATCCATGCCACAGCGGTTCCCTGCGGTGCTTAGTTTGTACCTTGTATCCATGCGTTTGTTTGGAGCTCGTCTATGTATATAAAAGGGGAGTGGCTACTGAGAGCACTAAGGATCACTTTCCGTCCACATTTCTTCGCCCTTCCGCCTATTCTCCCTCTACTTGCAGCACTCTTTCCGGCGCTAGAGCAAGCGATGTTGGCAGCACTCCTTCATATCGTGCGACGTCTCTGGGCGCCGATGCATCCGTCCTGCGACTCTGTCGAGTTGCGAATGAACGACGATATGGAGACGACGATAAGCCTGTTATCTTTTCCCCGGGGTGAATCACCAGAGCCTCCGCCATTGGCGATTCCATCCCTGTCCGCTCGAAACATGGCAGCGTCCGCCCAAGTTGGCACGTCTGCAATTATTGTTCATGGTCGCTTCCTTCTGTAGCTAACGGACGCGCCTTTGCATACACTTCATCACTCATCATCCTTTCCCTATCGTACAGTATTTTACACATGATTTGTCTATCTAGCACTACCGTATGGTTTATATACTCGTTCAGCTCTCCACATGTCTGCTGTTCAATGTGTGCTTCATGCTTCATCAATCATCATGTTATCCAAGTGACCCATGAGACGATTGTCAAGACGTGCCAGGCGAAACCATGATCTAATTTCGTCGCAGACTGAGCTTACTACTCACAACCGTCGAAAAGCTTCCGCACCACGCCTGGGAAGGCACGCTACGACGCGTCCCGCGATAAAGTGGACACGTCGTGTCACATCACGTGGGTCATCCCATCAAGTGTCACGAAGAGAAGAGAAAGGCAGTTTGTCCGACCTATGTTCAAGCACAAGCTTCATGCGTTACTGTATGAAGTAAACAGATTTATGGCTAGCTATGAAAAGTCAAACAAGGTCAGAAGAGGTATGGGGGGATATCGTACACTGCAGACGACATCGATCAGCATCATTTCCTCATCCACTGATTGCTTCGACCCTTTGCACACAGAACATCGCCTAGATTACATGCGGATTCAAGAACTGATCAGGTCAGATTCTATTCAGTCTAAAATAGTCGTTAATATTCGTTATGGATGTCTAGGTGGAGATGAGGAGTACGGGCATGATATGCGTTGTGTAGATCTAAGCAGGAAGGAAACCGACACTCTTCCAGTAGTCAACCCACAACTTGACGTCTCCGATGTCGAGCCTGGGTAAACTGTCATCAGCCAGCACCCTCGACGCGGCCAATGCATTGGTCAAATCAAACTTCGGGAAGCCCATTGCATCCGCGCAAGGACCATCATTGTCGTGAGCGAAAGCAGAGTGGTACCAGTCGAGAAGCCGCAACCCAGGGTTGCGTCGAAAGTTGTCAGCATCGGATGCTCCGCCTGAATCTTCGGCGCTCTGATCAAGGCGTGCGAGCCATTCCGAGTATGGGATGATGGGAATATTGAGCACGGAGGCAAAAGAGGAGAAGATTGTGGACCACTTGGCGGGGCAGGGATGGACGAGATTAATGAGGCTGTATTCCGAGTGGCAGAAGTCAATGATGGCAGTAGCAGCAGTGTGCACAGGGATCCATGAGATATCCTGCTCGCATTTAATCAGCATTTGACTGGAGATTCGTGCTCGGTGCTCACCCCTTCGCATTCTGGCAAGGCCTTCAGATGAACAGCGGACCGGATGAGCGACGGGAGCCACTCCGCTGTTGTCCATGCTCCGTTGACTCCTCCGCTCAATTGTCCTACGCGGATGCTGGTTGCGCGTAGTGTGGTCTGCCTCGAAGCCTCAGCTAGGATCATCTCTCCGACCCATTTGGACTCCCCATAGCCATTGCTGACCGCCACACTGGCATCGATGGGGACCTCCTTGATCGGTTCGAGCCGTGAAGTGATATCTTTTGATTTGAATAAGATCGGGTTGTGATTCAGGATACAGTGTGGGGAGCTCACTAATGAACATGCCGATAGAGGCTGTAAACAGCACGCGCGCAGGAAACGGCAGCGGAGAGGATAGAGAAAGGTCAATAAGATGGCGAAGACCTTTAATTTGAGATTCGAACGACTCCAAGGACAAGTTGAAGTTGACAGGCCAGGCTGTCCAACGGATTGTTTGAGCTCTGAAGAACGAAGATCGGTAATTAATTCGGACTAACCGTTGTGTATGATATGTGTGACCGATGAACGAATCTTCAGAAAGAAACAAATTAGAAAGAATCACGAACTCCTACTATGATTGACTTACCTCAGAATACAACTCTGCAGAGACACCCAACCCTTTCTCGGACACGTTCCCTTCAACGAGCACAATTTTCTTTGAAAATACAAGTGAGGGATCTAAACCACGTTCTTGAAGAGCCGTCTTTTGCCTTTCGAGAAGTGGAGTGGAGCCGCCTGACGCCCTATTGAAAGCGTAGATACGGGCCACGAGGGGAGAAGCGACTAGTTGCGCTAGGATATTTGATCCCAGAGCTCCCGTAGTGCCTGTCAGAAGGATCGTGTCTTTTGTCGGCAGAGGAGCAGAGGGAACGTGCGTCGAGAAGTTCTTTGAATATTTATCAACCATCTTCCTCAATTCTTGAGCCTTGTCCGTGCCTGAATTGCCGTGCGTTTGTCCTAGGGCGATAGAAGAAACAAACGATGCCAGGCCTGCGATATAGGGATGCTGGTAGACAAAGCTGCTGGCGATGTCCCGCGTATTCACACGGCCAGATTCTTTGAGACTGCGTAGGATTGTGTTCCGGATCCATGTTGCTTGCAGACTGTAACAAGCAAACGTCAATGAACCTTCGGCAACCTCAAAATGTCTATTACAGACCTATCGCATCCATGTTGGAAGAGATCCCCCTCGTCCGAAACCTCTTTCTTCATCACCTTATGAACGACGGCGCGTACAAAGACCAAAGACCCGGACAAATCCCATACGATCGGAAAAGGGATATCAGCTCTCCCGGTTTCGTCAACGGCGGTATAGAGCGCCTTGATCTCCTCGTCATATTCCCGGATGATGGCTTGACGCCTGACGCTGTTCTTGGCTGTGAAAGTGAACGGTTTGGAAGCGGAAGATACGATTATCATCTAGAATGAAAAGCATTTTGGTATCCGCTTGCATTGGATATGATCACAAACCATACCTCCTTGAAAACTCGAGAGTGCTGAGGTGCGAATGCATTCATTTTCTCTATTGAAGGCCTAAAATAATTCACAAGAGTACGTCAGTTACTCGAAAGCAGTAATATTGCACAGACCACCTTGACGTACCATATCACATTCCTGAACTCAGCCAACTTCTGGTCATCTGTAGGATCGAAACGACACTCAGGCTTCGGATCAACGAGTATTCCAGCTTGAAATTGACCGCGACCGAACATCAGGGAAGCTCGAACGTGAGAATCCTGGTTCAATATCGCCTCTGAATTGCCATTTTATCAGTGACCAGACACTTGACCAAACTACAAAAAACCAACCCAGTGGACCAGGATTGGTCTGGAGGCGGAACGAAACGGTCAGCATCGAGTTCATCCCGAAGTATGATCACACTGACCTTTTCTCCAGTGCTATGCATGATCTGATCATCTGTACGACCGTAGACTTTCCAGTATCCAGATTTTGTTGAATGAGGCTCAAAAAGATCGGAAGTGGCATAAGCTTGGACTCCCTCATACACATGATTGAAAACACTCGGCATGTTCGCATCACCGGGCTATTGGAGGGTTGTCAAATGAGCGAGATTGAGAAGTTTTATGGACTCACCACCACGACGAGCTCTGATTTACCCTCCTCCATTGGGACAAAAGCGACATTGGCGAAAGCCGATATCCTGATATAATCCCATTCGAAGTTGAAGCCAGCTGTATTAAAAGAAGTATAGTGAGATCTGGCCGTATAGCAAAGAGGGCAGATCGTAAGCACCTGGAACAATAGGGCTCAGGACTCCAGCCTCCGTACTGTGAAAGTATAATTATAAAAGTACAAGAGAGAATAAAATGGATACGCACCTTCCGTATAAGTTGAACAAGGTCACGTTCTGAGAAACCAAAAAATCGCCGACTCGCTTGTTGAGAGGTCCACCGCCGAACATCTACTGGGTTTTAGCTGATTGTTGGATGAAATCGCCCAAAGAAAACTTACAACGCCGTCAATTTCAACCAGCTGCTTGACATAGGCCGGATTATTAGACCATGCCTAGCAAGGCCATACATCCAGTCATCATTTCAATCGTATCTAATGTCGATACGTACCTCTACAAAGCTTGGAACTGTGAAAATAATGTCACTGCGAGACTCCAAGCTGGCTGCAAATGTGTCTTCAACGGTGGGTTTCTGTGCCGGGGATTGAGGTCGGAACACTGTCATCACAATGCCGGAAGATGCCTAAGGATGATATGGCAGTAGATTTTAGAAGAGAGAATGAGATTCTTTTTACAAAAGCCTCACCGCCCATATTGAAAGGAGGTATCCCATTGCATGATACATCGGCATTGAATGACAAGCCATACGTTTGCCGCACAAGTCCCGCTCTCCATACCACGGGATAGTAGACAGCTGCATGACACGCTCGTGTGTCCACATGATTGGTTTGGGAAACGCAGTGGATCCTTTATAGTTGGTGAGCCGAATAGAACAGTTATTATACACATGACACATACCAGAAGAGTGAATTATAATGCCGTTGGACTCCCAGACAGGCTTCTCGACCGCAACGTTAACCTCTTGTGCAACGCTGGATAGCAAGTAAAGATCTTCAAAGACAGGTGCTGCAGACGCTGTCGGTACGGAGGCGGAATCGGATTTCAACAACGTCAGAGCGTCCTCAGCTAAATCACGGAATGCATCCTCGATGATGATATGAGCGACGGATGCCTTGACTACAAGGTGAGCAATTGCTGCAGAAGAGTTGCGAGGCGAAATCGGGAAGGGGGTGAAGCCTGCGTACTGGATTCCAGCGACCAGTGTCGAATACGTGATGGAATCTAATTGGAATGAGTGAGAATCAGTACATGCAAAACATGGGAATTTCGACAAATAGATAAAATAAAAATAAAATCACCTAGGGCAGTCAATATACCAACAACAGGCTTCACCGCCTTCAATTGAGGCACTCCGTCAGGAAGGAAACCCATCTCTGTACGCATCATTTGTGCAGTACGCTGGATAGCGCGCACGGCCTCAGCCCATGTTATGGTCCGAGTCGAGCCATCAAGTTCAATGTATGAGTAAAGAGGGTGGTTCGGGGAGTTCTGAAGGTGCCAGTCATAGACCTCGGGCATAGTCAGCGAGTCCAAAGGGGGAACGCTGAAAGTTTGTGAATTGCGCGCCTGAGTCGGCGGCGGAGTGGGTAGGGGACGACGAATATGGGTGGAGATAGAAGACATTGGGCTCATGTTCATTCGCAGTGAGATGGATGAGGCTCGGGAGGGCTTTATCGTATGGAAGCAAGTGGTCGTCGACTTTTAAAGGATGCCTCATCAGTGGGTGTGACGTACTGTCAAGGACCCACATCGTCGAAGGCGCACGCGGGTCACTGATGACCCTGCCGGACCATTGTCGACGGAACTTCAAAGCCACAGTCGAATGTTGTTCTGCCGGTGATTTGCTCGCAGTAGTGGGGAACGCCGACACCATCGGCAAGAAAATACCTGTGAGCTGATCAATACATAGAATGAACAGCTTGGTCTCCGAGAAAAAGTGACTTGCCTCGCGAAGTTTAAGCAAGATACTCAATTGCTGAGATTTCGCTGTAACAGGTAAGCGTGAAAAATTAGTGGAGCCGTTATGTCCAACGGACACGTCGGTGGAGACATTCATTACTTAGTCTTCTTCGTGACCTTGAAGCAATTGACTCGTATGTGCCTTGCCGCACAGTTCACCTGGGGTGTTCGGGAATCGGGATATAGCATCGGCAAGGATCCAATTGCCGTTGACGTCAAGAAGATTCTATTCTTAAAACGTGTGGAGAGAAGTTTGCGTCACCCTAGAACGGGAATACTGAGAACTTGAGTCCCAATTCCTCAACACACGCTCAACGCTGATCTGTTTATCTTGCACACTGTATTAGGCTATCACAGTGGAACCCATATCGAACACCCTCAGCTTTAGTCCTTCATTACATGTAGAATGCTAGCTTGGCTTACCTGGATGAGACTCTGGTCGGCTCATTCAGACGTGTGAAACGTCGCCCGAGGAGACGCTGGTGAGCAACATGTCTACATTTCTAATGAGATCTGAGGCTGATGACTCACAAAAACGCGCACTCGCTATGTAGAGCAGTCGGACTTACCGGTTGAGATCTTGAAAGTAGACACGGCCGGCATCCGCGCACTGGCTTCTCTTGTACTCGGAGTCGTCGTACTTCTCCGAACTTGCCGCCCACAACTATTTAAACTCCGGCCGGCTGAGACCGGTGCCGCTCATCCTCGATCACCTTTTTTGCTTTGCGCTTTCGGTTCTCCTTGTGCAAAAGATTCATCCCCTATACCCCCTTCACGATAACGGAGAGGAATTATCAAAACTGACATCGTTTCCAGTATCGTCGCTATCTGTCGTCGAGCTTGATAGCTCTCTAGGCGTCTCTTCGCTGCGTCTTGATAGCTCTGATGGACCGCAATATTCGTCGCAGTGGATGTGTGACATGTGTCTGACACATAGTCTTGATATGGTATCGAACGAGACCATGTGAAGGGGAGTGGCTTTGAAAGGTATGTATGAAGTCCACGCCTCGGCCGCATTGTCAGCGCTCTAAGTATATCACGTCACTATCATGTAGTTGCGCTTGAGCGTTTCCTTTCGCCTCACCTCACGCATCCACCTCTTATTTCCTACAAAATAGCAAAGCAAAATGAAAACTGAAACTCCCAACCATCCTCACCTCAGTGATTTTCCTGTTCCTCCAAGTGCGCCTGTAGGTCGACAATACCACCCTCCTTGGCAAGGCCTTGTCGAATCTTTCCTCGCAACATCGTTGTACCGATGCTGGTTCATCCTTCTTTGCCTCGCCGCGTGGTCCACCGTGATCTCGTGCATCAACGGGCTCACAGCGCATCAACTCGTCTTTCAGCCTACTCTTCTGACTGTGTGAGTCACTCTTCTCTTCCTATATGTACCGTGTGGAGCGAAACACGGTGGTCAATAAGTAGAAAAAATCCCCCACTTCTTCTTCATGCTGGACGTAATATGTTGAAGTGATCTCATGCTACATGCTTGTGTCACTGGTAAACAGACCTCTAATTGTACTTCTAGGCTCGGTACTGTCCTCGGTTTCGTCATCTCCTACCGCACGACCGCCAGCTTCGAGCGTTACAACGAAGGCCGGCGCTACTGGTCCCAAATCATTCTCGCGAGTCGGACCTTCGCCCGCACGGTATGGTTCCACGTACCCGGTGAGTCAATCTCCTTTCATCTAATCACCCTAAGCCTCATATCCGTCGTACTCGAGACTCTGCTCCAGACAACAGTCAAGAGAAAAGGACCGTGATCAGCCTCATCGACACGTTTGGAATTTGTGCGAAACATTACCTTCGCCGGGATGTACAATTCAAACCGGGCGATCTCCACGCCCTCATGAATAATCTCACATCGCAAGGGCTCCATTCGGATCCACCTTCCAAGGATGGAGATGGAGATAGTGAGCATAAGCCTTCAACATCGCCGACAATTCAACCTCAGTCGCTAGAGGGTGGCAGCGTCGGCACACGTCGCACGTTCACCTCTCTTACCAACGTCGAAGAATCTGATTCTGGTGGGCCATCGCAGTCGAAAATACCCCATACGAGCTCCAGCGACAAAGCAGAAGGCGCTCATGCGAAAGCTGTTCCTCCAAAACCGTCCACTCTCCCACCGGAAAGGGTTTCTCACCCTTCGCGTTTCTTTTCGTCTCGCTTTTTCTTGAGCCTGTTCCCGGTTCAGCGCCATCCAGAACACATCGATGTATACAATATACCATTAGAAATTTCATTGCACCTCGTAAGTCCGCTTTCTCGCAGTTCTTGTTATTTTATAATTATCCAGCGCGATCATGGTTTGGTGTATGGCATAGAGCTCATACGTATCCGCATTACAAGCCCGTAAAGCGGTGGATTCGCCTACGGTCTGTGAGTCGCTAGGCGCATGGCACTCCCATCAGCGACTGATGGCTTTGTGTCGACCCACAGCCATCCTATTAGCCACTCTAAATCAACTAGTTGATGCATTGGCCGGGCTGGAAAGGATCTTGACAACGCCAATTCCGCATTCGTGAATCCCTCTCTTGGTTACTTGGTTCCATTGAGTAGTTATAACAGTTTCTAGGTACTACGTCCATCTCTGGACTGTTACGGTCGTGTACTGCTTGACATTGGTGAGTGACCATCTCTTTTTTTTTGCTATTCCTACATCGAATGGAGATATTTGAGTGATTCGAGTCGGATCGAATATTCATACACAATTATTGAATCTCTATAGCCATTCCAGCTCTGGAATCCTCTGGGCTGGGTCACAATCCCAGGGACAACGATCGTGGTACGTTAGTTTTTCTATTTCAAGACAACAAACGCCAACCTGAGCGTTGGCGTTCCAATTGACGATCGAGTTTCGACAGAGCTTCATATTTTTCGGGTTCCTGGTCGCAGGCGAGGAAATAGAAAGTGCGTAAGCTTTTTCTTCTCTTCTTCCTGTGCATTGGGTACAGAATGGGTGACTCACCGGTGTTGACGTCCGGTCGGTTGGCCACTTTCTACAGATCCGTTCGGTAAGCGCGTTCGTGCGCGTGGAAGTAATGATTCACGACTTACGACTGCGCCTATACACCTTGGCATTGGGCGCGGCTGCCACCATTTCCCTACAGGTCACGACAAGAATGATCTTGTGAGTCCCACTTCCAACGAAAAAGAGAGGCAGGTTTGCTCACTTTGTCGCGTTTCCGCTTCAAAATCGTATGCAAACACTATATTTGTCAAGAACATGGACGAATTCGGCGATATGATCCGTGCGCCTCGCCAACTCACGCTATCCCCACATGCTTACCTAGTCTTTGTTGTGCGCTCGATATCAACACACTTGCGTCGTTGCTTCAGACGCCGAACTCTCCGCCTTGGTTGCATCTCCGGAGTCTTTTCGCTTTGTGGTAGAAGAGCCGTATGAGGCTCCGCCTGCACCGGATGACGGAAAGAAACAGGTGGACGCACTGAATGAAGAGGAGCCAAAAGCTGCTGATCCTAAGTCGTAGACCTGGGAGAAGCTGCAGCTGTATAAGATGCAAAGTTGTATTCGTTAACTACTACTGTAAGGCGATCTGGTGCCGGAGATGATTGGTGAGGTGTTTGACTCGTCGTAGATATGGACCTGCCATAATTTATGAAATGTGCTTCTAAGAGCTGGTCTCGAAATGCTATGTGGATGGGCGCGTCAGGTCAGGCAACATTCTCAGAGTGGAAATTCTATTTTGATCGTAGAGGTTCCACGAAAATGGCAAACTGTATGTTGTTTGCCTGGTCAGTGGATGCAACACGGCGTATATTGCCCGCACTGCGCAGCATCCCGTGCCGAGATCCCGCGAACAATTTGTAAGTCAGCGATAGGCCTCTGTATATGGCCGCCATCCCCAACCTCGTCTCATTCTAGTCCTTCCAACTGTCTTGACCATAATCGCATAGAACAAGCATATCGACAATGATCATCCCTGATAAGAGCGGCAACGGTGAAGCCGGCGATAAAAGCGGCTTTGACCACTACAGCGGCAGTAAAGCAGATCCGCCTGCAGACACGACGCGACCCGTCGATGCAAACCAGGATGAACAGGTATGTCGCATGGCATATCGATACCTCCCCGTCTCATATCACCACCCAGCTTCCACCGCCATATACTCCACCCCCATTCCCTGCATCTATGTCTGCCCCCATCCCGTCCTCCTCTGCGGCCCAATCTCCGCCCGCACCTCCCACACTTCAACCAACCAACAATCTGTATATAACACGCACAAACTCTGCCATTCGTGAATCTATCCTCCTCGACCTCTCGCTATCCCCTGTGCCTGGATACACCGGCGACAACCATAATCTCGCTTTCGAGTCGCGTAACGGCTCTGTCAGGGCCGAGGTATGGGTTCGCGAAGGCCGCGCAAGCGATACGATAGGCGGCCCTGCCCCCGATCGCGCGCGCATGCGCTTCACGAGCCAGAACGGTGCCGTGTCTGCTCAAATCGTCAGTCTTGGTCTCCAGCTTACCTCTGCGCGTTTCCTTGTTACTCACGTCTCACTCCCTCGCCAGCATCGAACTGACTCCACCGATCTGCGCCCCCGCCTCTCCCTCCACCTCAACTCTCAGAACGGCTCCACAACTCTCGCCCTCCCCCGCACGTTCCGCGGCACGCTCACGCTCGCCTCCGTTCACGGCTCTATCCGCCTCTCCGACGCCCTCTCAAGCCACACTGCACTCCTCCGCGAGGAGCAGGGTGTGCGCGTCGTATTCGTCGGCGAGCGTCGCCAAGCTGGGGCCGGCGACATGAAAGACGAGACGGACGACGCGTATGTTGGCACGAGGAACGGCGCTGTTCGAGTCTCCTTTGACGACGAAGATGCGGGCGGGTTGAGGGGAGAGAGCGTAGGTGCGAGCATTTCAGGCGCGTGGAGCTCCTTTATGAAGGCATTTACTGGGTGAGATCGACCATAGGTGAGTCATGACCATCTACAATGTATACCTTTTTTTGTTTTACCTGTCTACTGTGCGACGCGCATAAATCTTTAGTGAGGGGAATTGCCTGCGCGAAGTATGCAACGTTGGGAAAGGAAGAGATTCACGCCTTTCGCACTTCAGTCACGAGTTTCTGTATGCTCGTCTAATAGACCATTATCCTTGTAGTTTGCTCTTGTAGAAGTGAGAAGCAATGAGAATTCACAGCGGCATATCGGCATGGAGCGCGTGCCGGCGTAGGAATCAGTCGGGATCCATTTCCGCGACGTGTGTTCACGTAGTTTACGTGAGCGACTTCAATTGCCTTCGGACAACAATGTGTTCAATATGTAGCCTCATCGGAAAATGCATGTTGCTCATTCTCTTGCACTCCTTTTCCTTCATCTAAGACAAGTGTATCAGATACCAGCATCTTGGAGATGCAGGTCTTTTCTACCATCATAAGGGTTGATAAGAGGCTGTGAAGCTTGGCCAGGTCAGCCTTCCATTCAAGTCAAAGATTGATCTGCTGTAAGTTTCCATCTTTGACATGCATCCAGCATGCCCATCTATGGCTGATCAAGTATAATGGCTATGCTGAAAATGACATATATTCATCTCCTTGTTTGCTATCTCATTGTCACAGATAGCTCTATAGAGCTTATATACACATTTTTCTAAATGGTCTCCATCAATCCCCAGTACCACTGTAAGCCTGCAACTCATTTCTGGTCACAAAAAGAGTATGTACTCAATTGTATTGTTAGGACCACGTCCTAACACGTGCTTCGCACATGGTGGGAAAGGACTGTCAAGTGGTATGCTCGTGATTCGGATGCAGACTCTAACTCTGACTCGTGACTGTCATGGCTTGGGGATCAATGACTGATTACATTTACATGCTTATGCATGAACGATTACAACACTTACGATAATGACTGATGACAACTGTGCTTCTCTGTTGACTCGTTCCTAATACTTCCTGATGCGTCCAGACAATGACTCAGATTACTATATGTAGTTATAGTGCACAGTCGATCAACGATTGACAGCGCTTCTCTTTGGAACTTCTGTAGGATCTGCACGGACCTGATTAATGGTCCGTCCTAAATAGTTGTACATATAAATAGTGTTAAGACCTGGTCTTCGCACGTGATATGTCAGGAGGCTCCTAAGTCACTTGAGGGAATATGCCAAATCCAAGTTCGTCCGATGAACACGCCACTGGCTAGTTTGACGCGTAGGTCGGGGTGGATGAGAGTCTCGTGATAGTACTGCGATTCCAAGTAGGCACAAAGGCTCTCCCACTGATGTGGAGGGACAACCTGATGCGGGCCTGGGTGACAGTAGATATGCTGCCCGTCAAAGCCGAGGTAGAATACTGCTAGTCCTGTGTAGAACGTAGCCAGTATTGATACAGAGCTGGACGGTTGAGGACGATGAGAGAGAGAAGCACAAGTGCAAGTTAAACCGATGTTTAACACAAGTTCTATTTGACTACCAAGGGCTGGCTGTTATGGCAAAGCTCTAGGTGTAGCAAAGGTATGGCTAGTACCAAAGGTCAAGGGTAAGAACAGGTAGTGGTTAACAAAGGTGAACGAGCTGACGATACAAGGTATCTACTCGTTCTATTTATACGCGCCGCTGCTTAGGGCAGGATCGGTGATCTAAGAAGCATGACGGGTGTCAGCGTTAAGTCCGGCCAATAAG
>CVKZ01000012.1:1125396-1150905 GCA_001457955.1 Heterobasidion annosum | reverse complement strand
CCCGCACCGCCGCGGGCGGCGCTCGATCGGCCCCACCCCCGCCGCACACGCGCGCCCTCGGCGGCCGCATGCGGGTGGAAGCGAGCACTGGCGAGGGCTGCTCGGCGCTGGCGTGGCATATGTCGCCGGGGAGATGACACTGGACTGGAAATAGTACGCACCGCAGCTCACTCGTCCTTTTTGGTTCCGTCATGCAAGGAAACGCGGATCTCCCCGGCCCTTCCCGTCTGGGGATCAACGCCCTCTCGACTCTCGCACTCACCTCCGGGACCCATCATTCCTCCCTCGCCCCAGCCTCCTCGGCTCGCACCTCTCATCGCATCATACTCACCCATCCATTCGCCCCGAACAACGAGCGCACCTCGTTCGAGAACAAGAGCG
This sequence comes from Heterobasidion annosum, assembly GCA_001457955.1. Lineage (NCBI taxonomy): Eukaryota > Fungi > Basidiomycota > Agaricomycetes > Russulales > Bondarzewiaceae > Heterobasidion > Heterobasidion annosum. Next base: position 1,150,524 of record CVKZ01000012.1, on the reverse strand, counting down.
AGGAAAGAAACGCAACGCCAGCAAACGCCCGATCCACATTCCCCGAGGAATTGAACGAGCTTCGGCGTTCGAAAAGGGCCCAGCCAAGAAGCCCATCAATCGCGATGCCGGCAATGCGACGATGAGATCACGCCCTCGACGCACGACAAAGCAGCCCAGCCGTCCGCCCGGATACCCCCGGCCCGCTCCACAGCGCCGCGGAGGCACCCCGACCATGACACCTGCCTAATCCGGCAACATACATTGTGGGTCCATATTGGCGTCCACGTCCCCTGCCCCTCCAGCGCGCGCTCCCCCTCCACGCCTCACCGCGCAGGGAGTCAGCGTATAAGACTCCTTTGTCCAACTCTCCGCTCCTTTCTCCTTGCTTTCTTTCGCCCCCTCGCGCGGATGTGGCCCGCTTCGTCACCCAATACGCCTTCAGAACCCATAAATACGCCCTCGACGGCGGCAAAGATGTTCCCTCAGCCCGACATCGTCGCATTGCCACTCGCACCCAGCCCCCCATCCAAATCCCACCGCTCCCCCCGTCCTCGATGATCTTCACCGCCCTCAGCACCCTCCTGCGCCTCTGGCGCAACGCGTACGACGCAGACGCCGACAGCTACGCGGAGAGCGTCGACGTCGATTGGGTGGCCCGCACGGGCACCACCCCTGTAATCGTGACCGTGACCCCACCCACGCCCACACACACACGCCCCCGCCCCTCCACCGCGGATGCAGCCTTCCAAGACGCGTACGAGCGCGACTCCCTATGGCTCCCGCGCACCCCACGCCCGCCTCCGTACGCCGGACGCGCGCGCTACTCGTGGCCGCCTCCCTACCCCGGCCCATCACGCTACGCTGATCTCCCTCCATCATACACGGCGAATCCCGAGCATGCATTCCCCAAGCCCCCCTCCCCTGCAGCCTTCCCCGCCGGCGCTATTCCATCGTCCTCGACGGCCCCTCCCTTTCACACCACCTCCTCGGAAGCAGGCGTGACACAAGCGCCGGCGACCCTATGTCGAATCATATTCAACCTCGGCTGGAGTACGCGCTCTCCCCTCCTTCTCCTCTCACCCAACTCTGACCCCCCTTGTCTTGTATCACGTCCAGTATGTCCCCTAGTCTGGCTCCTCGCCATCCCCTTCCTCCTCGTCCCCCACCTCCCCTTCCCGCTCCCCCCAGCACTCACCCCCTACGGGCCCCTCACGCCCCCGCGCCTCGCCGCCGAGCGACACTGGGCCAAGCGCAGCCTCAGCGCCTTCTCGTCGCTCTCCACCCTCGCCGGCATCGCAGTCGCCGTCGTCTACATGGCACACTACCATCCCCCCTCCCACGACCCTGCGCGCGCCCCCCTCGCGCTCTGACCCCGCACACCACCCTATTTATACTATACTCCCCCGCGAGCCCGCAGGCGGCGCGCGCGGACCCGTGGCGAGCGCGACCGCAGACTGACTAGACTTAGGCGCCGAGGCGCGTGCGGTACGGTGCGTGGTGTGGCGTGGTGAGTGTATGCACGAACGGGGGCGCTCGATGCTTGGCTTGGGGCTCGATCGCGTAGCGCGGATCGCAGCGGATCGCCACCTCGCTCCCTCGACCTCGACCCTGGAGGCCCGGTGCTGACCCGGCGCTGCACCGAGGCCTGAACGCCTGAACGCCTGAACGAGCGCCGGCGGAGTCGCATAGAGTCGCATGGCGCATGGTGCGGGGTTAGCCGCTGATCGTGGCGCGCCGGAGCCGGACGCTCTGTTCGGCTCCGCTCGGCGTCCCCGATCCCCTTCCCCTCCGCCGCTTCGGTCTGCATATGATCATACCGTATGTTCTGCACCGCTCCCCGCGACGCGTCCTCCTCGTCCTATTCGTCCTCGTCCGTTTCGTCATCGTCATCGTCGTCATCGCTTATGTTTTCCTTCGTTCCCCCGTGTTATCGTGTATGCTTGTTTGTTTGTATGCCTTGTTTTGTTTTGTTTTCGCATCGTCCGTCGTGCATATTTATTATTCGTCGCAGTGCCCATTCTGTCGTTACGCTTCTGTACCACGTTTCCCCTCCTCCAACTCAATGTATGACCCGTCCCCTCTCGTCGTTTATTGTACCAACCCAACCCACCCCAACCTATCTCATTCACATATCTATCCACCACGCTGCTCCCTTCCTCCCTTCCTCTTGATTATGGCACCCCGCACGCACGCTTATTCACGCCCCGCAGCCCCGCAATGGTTATTCCCGCTACCGCACCAATTATACAGTACAGTGTTACAGTGTTACAGTGTTACAGTACAGTCTATCAACTAGCGCGATCGCGTAAAAATCCCATCAATTGACAGATCCATCGATCCATCGACATCGATGCATCTGGGAGCGCCCTGCGTTGTTCTGAGTTAGTAAACAACGCCTTACGCACGCTCCCAGCGAGCGCGAGTGCGAGGACGGCACCGCAGAGAGGGTATTTTAGCCGAACACTGGATATTGACCCTGCACTGCACCCCCTCACAGCCCCCACCTCCCCCACTGGGGCCGACACGCAAACGGACTCACGCTCGCGCGAATGCGCGCGCATGTGGCGCTACACAGGAACACACGCCAGCGAGCGAGACGGAGCGGGAATGCCAGGCCTTCCAGGATCGCACAAGATCACACAAGGTCACGTGATATCGCACAAGAAAAGAACAAGAAAAGGAAATGACACTGACACGCACACACGCACGCACACACGCACGCACGCACGCACGCACGCACGCACGCGTCATCGTACCCCATCGTGCATCACGCCGCACGCCGCACGCGCCACGATGACGCCCCCTGCTCTGATGGGCCGATCCGCGCCCCCCTCCCCTCTCCCCACGCCCCGCGATCCGCCTCGCGACATCGTAGCACGCATCGAGCGCTCCCGCATCACAGCAGCCCGCGGTGAGAAGGCGCGAACGCAGCGCGGTGCGGCGCTGCGCCTCCTCCAGCTTGTGCGCGCGCGAGAGGAGCAGCGGCCAACCCGAGCGCGGTCGTGGCAGAGGGAGAGATGCGATGTCCAGACGCGTGAACGGACTGGCGGGCGGACGCACGTACCTGGATCGCATGGACGCGGGGTTGGCTGGACTCGTAGACGTAGAACGCAGGCATCCAAGGGTAATAGAGCATTGGAGGCACCACTCGCAGGCGATGCGAGGCACCTCGGCCACTCGGCCTCGAAAGAGTCTGTTTCGAAAGTCGAAGGTCGATCAGTCCAGTCGATACCCCTCTCTCTGTCCCCGTCCTCTCCTTCCGAGAGCGCAGTCGCCCGTCCCTCCGTCGTGTCGTGACTGCGCCCGCTCGCAGACACTCACCTGTTCACGATCACGACTGGGCGCCTGAGCGATAAATCGAAGGAAAGAACAAAAGAAAGATCGCGGCGCAGCGGTTGGCGCCAGCATAAGCGACGTTCGAGGACGCCCGATCCTGCACAGGGTCCGTCCGGAGGGGCATGTATCGCGCACACGAGGCAGGTCGGAGGGCGTACTGAAGCGCTCCATAGCCCATCAAATGGTGCATGCGACGAAAAGCCATCATAGGCCAGCGCATAGACGGGGCCCAGAGAAACAACGAAGTTGGACGGCAAGAACGGTCGAGTCGCAGGGACGCCGCAGAATCATTGCGCAGCATCGGGCCTCTGCGCATCGCACGACTTCGTTCACGTCTTCATATGTAACCGCCGGCCCACGCGCGAAGCTCGATCGCGCAGCCCAACTTCCAAGGCCCGCCCTAGCCTGGACGTGCGAAGCACCGATCGAGCCCTGGCTCGTGATGGAATCAAGCCACTTCATCAGGGAATGGCTGCGGAGTGAGAGGGTGAAATGAAATGAGGCGACAATGAGAGAAGGCAGCTGACGATCGACGGGTCAGTGATGGTGCGCAGGCGTTCAATACTATCAGAAGTAAATAGGCGAAGAGCAGGCATGTGTCATGTTCCGGACCAAAGGTCGACCGAGCTGACAACGCCCGAGTTGTTTGCAGACCATGAGCTACCATGAGCCTCCACCAGTGCAGGCGCTGAGGACCTAGAACAGCCGAAAAGCGCGCAGAGTGGAATGTGCGCGATTGAGTATCCCAGTGAAATTCGAGAGAAGCCTGCAAGGCAGGCCACGATGAGCGCTCGAGCTGTTAGCTTGAGTGAGGTCGTTCACCCACGTCGTTATCTAGTCCCCATGGCTGACCAGTAGCTGACCTTGCAGAAGACAATCTTGTCCGTCAGGGCCACCAGTGTTGCTGACAAGCTGTCAGGCCCGCAAAATTTCAGCCGCCACCACTCTCGGCCAATGCCGGCAGCAAATCTGCCAGCTGGCACATATTATCTTGTTGGACTGGCTCGCTCTTGCTCACAATCTTCCCCTCACTGCACAGTCTTGCAGGCCACACAGAATCTGAATGGGCTTCTAAGGGAGGAAATACGGTCGCAAGGATAAGATTTGCATCTTGGGAGGATTTTACACTCGAAGGAGACGCTCGTTTGCTTTCCATCTGCACTGCGCTTCGCCGCCCACAGGTGTGCTCTCTCTTCTGTCCGCACAGTGTCGTCGTGCTACTTCACAGCTCTGAATATCAGAACTGAACATCGATGTCTTTCAACTCCTCACATCCTACACCCTCGACAGTCTGACGATACGCAATCAGTGTGTGCAGGCTCTGGCGCCCCTGGCATATAACTTCCCCCTATCCCCTTTCCTCACCTTGCCAACGTCCACATCTCCGCTGATGGTTCTATCTTGGTTCCTGCCTCTTGCTGTGCGCTTGTTTTCCATTCTCGCTTGAACTTAATGTTCTCGACTCGGCGTACATTCTGCACGTATACTATCATTTCCGAGGCCGGATTGGTTCCAGGCTGTCCTGGCCAGCTTCGATCGTTCCAAAATTCCCTACAGAACTATGATTGTTCACATGAGACCTCGGGACGAGTTCCAGACAATTGCTGGTATCTATTCAATTGTTCCATCTGACACACAAGTGCAAGAGTAACTCCAAATCTAGCATCGGTCACTGATGCCATGATTTAGTAGACCTTCTGCGCGCCCGAAATAGTCATAGCCTACTCGAATCTGGACTCGAAGTATCCTCACGTCTCTGCCTCGCTGCCAATTATGCCGTATTGCAGTTGCTCGCGCGATGTCAGCTGCCACTCAGCACTTGAAAGCCACCAGCCGCAAGGTGAGTACCAGACCGGTATTTCCTTATCAGCCTGCGCTACGTTCAACTGGATGCGGAGTTCAACTGGATGCCTGACTTGCTTCTCTCTTAATGAACAGCGATCGTGATCTTACGGTGCTCAGTCGCTGCCTGAGGATATCACAGCGGGTGCTCAGCGAGTCGAGTCGTCCCTTTCTCCGAGTCGCATTGGTATGTAGGTTGAGATGCATACAAGAGGCCTTCTGATTCAGGAGGCTGATGTCTTGGATCTTCTCCATCGTGAGGCAAGTCATGGCTTCCATTTCACCATTCGCATAAGAGAGAACATGGCTGTGATCATTTCCTTTTCTGAGCAAGGATTCAAGGGTAATTGGCTTGTATTTTCGTGAAAGGTTCCTTTGACATGTCAATCCCGTTCACGGGCATGTCGACGTTCCTGTTACAAGTCATTCGCTCCTGTGAATAGTGCTTGACTGTCCTCTTTGAGCTAACACACAAGGAATACTATACATACCAAAAGCAGAGCGCCGCGTGGCTGATAAAAGGACCTCGAGCTACTGCGGCGCAGCTGAGCAAATCGCCTCGAGTCTGCCTCATGACTGGGATCAGTTCGAATGAATACAATCGCAGCGACTTTGGATCTCTTCGGATTGGCACCCTGAAAGATACTTGAATCCTATGGAACGATAATCTCGTTAGACGATGCAATCATCGCAAGCTTTGACGTGAGCAGACGTGGGCCTGCACGATAACATATGCTTCTTCAGCCTCTGGAACGGACTCATCGACAACGGTGACCTTGCACGATCCAAATCAGGAGCTCGGGAACCGCCGCGGAGAAAGAAGGCGACCTCATTGCAAACATATGTGGGTCCATCATCGCGTCCCGTGCAGGAATCGTTTCTTCTGTCGTCTGCGCGTTATGCCCCCTAGCACCGGCTTCTTCCCCATTGTCCGTTCAGGCTTATAAAGATATGGAATGTAGAAGCCGTACACCATCTCTCCATGGCACACTTAACCACCCCAAGCGCGATGCGCCTTCACGATTACTACTTGCAGGGCGGAGACATTGTCTTTCGAGTGCGTCCCATCTGCTGTTCATCTGATATCGCGGCTCTCTAACACGTGTGTAGGTTGAAAACTTTCTATTCCGCATCCACAGCTACTTCTTCGTCCGGGAATCGCCATATTTCCGAGAAAAATTACCTCACCCATCACCTCCGGGAAGCATATCGTATCTCACCTCTGACGATAATCCGTTTGTCCTCGACGGCGTGTCGAGCACGGATTTTCAGCGATTTCTATGGACATTCTACAACCCGTGAGTTTGTTCTTCAATGATACACATCTGCACTCGCTCAAGACACGCCAGCGAGCTCTCGATATACAATGCGAGCATCGAGGAGTGGGAGTCCATTTTGAGGCTCGCTCATCGATGGCAGTTCCATAAGGTCAAGGCGTTCGCCGTACGCCATCTCGAGAACATCCCCATGGACGCCGTTCAGCGAGTCGTCCTCTATGTCGACAATGGCGTTGATCGGTCACTCCTGATCCCGCCGTACGCGGAGCTGACCATCCGGGAGTCCCCCATCTCTCTCCAGGAGGGCAGACAGCTCGGTATCGTGACTGCCCTGCGCCTTGCGCAGGCGCGTGAGATCGCTCGATCCCCACAATCTCCTAAAGGACACAGGATCACATCGCCCGTCAGCGCTGTTGGGCCTGATCTTGACTCATTGATCAAGAACGTGTTCGAAGTTGTCGCTCCTGCCGAGGCTACCGATGAAGGAGCTTCTAACGGGTCATCAAGTTCGACTGGGACATCACAAGGTCGATTGATGATTGCTCTCTACACATGAACCTACTAACATACGTCCTTTTCGCGGGCTATGTAGGCGAACCTCAATCCGATAATAAAAAAAACTCTATCAAGGCGTCGAAAGCCAACGTCAATGGTAACAAGAGCAGCCGATGAGCGCGTGAGCGAGTGAGGCCTCTGAGATTTGGCGAGAACGGAGGGTGACACCAGAGTTACGGTAGTTAGTTGAGCTTGGACATTTTGAGATTGGCATGTAGGTTGATCATTAGTGACTGTGTACGAGTAACGGACGCCCCGTTGGTATAAGAGATTGCTTGGGATAGCAGTAGACTAAGTGTCAGAGGCACTGCGCAGTAACATACAATGTCCGGTGTGGCTTGAAAATGAGTATGTCGATAGTATGTGCATTCATACGATTTGATCTCAGCATCTTCTAATGCTGCTGCGCATCCATTACACCATAATATGTCCCGCAGGCAGCAGTCTATGGAAAGACTGGCAGCTTAGATATAATGATGAGAGACGATCGAAGATGACGAGAGAATGCAAGTTGCTGAATCCACTATGTCAACACATCTGTTGTCCTACGGTATGATTGGACGCTTCACTTTGTGAGGAAACCTAAGTCTTTTTATTCTGGCGAAGTCAGTGTCAAATGCATATGTACCTTATTTAATCCTCGCCAGCAGGTGGCACGTGAGATTCGAGAGCAACTGTGCGCACTGTGTATGCGATGGAAAGCAAGAAATCAACATCGACGATTAGTGAGAAAATAGCCTGTCTAGAATCGAGTGCTCGTCGGCCAGACCAGCGGGAGAGAACATTGGGTGAAGACAATGGGATAATACAGGCACGCAAAACACGGAGTTTGTCCTAGGCGTCGTGAACGGCCCGGACAAAGACGAAGGAGATGAGAGCGACAGTCCATAAGCAGTTCTGCCACTCGCTGTTCCTGATGATCGAACTCAATCTGTCCAATAGAGCATCAAAAGAAAGATAAAGCGTGGACTGTGGCATGAGTGAGATGATGAGACCCCTACCGAGCAGCGTATGCGGATGGAAGACACGGAATGTATTCCGTCGATGGCCAGGCGTTCGAAGCACTCGTGAGTCCTCTCCGCGTACAGAGCTTGTCGTCGGGCCGAATCTGAAACGAGTGCGAGGAACAGCTCGTCCACGAAGTGTGGATGATTGCCTCACGACCTATTCACCAGACGTGATGGATCTATGTTTGTGAAAGACAGGGCAAGAAAAATGTGCAAAAACACTCGGCCAGTGTCCCAGACCTAATATTGACAAACTAGAGTGAACATTGGCCACTGGTCAGCAAGCAAACCTGGTTTATCGATGGTTGAGTGACAGACTAGCATGTTACTCAATCATTGTGCGATCCGGCTTCAGATACACCGACTGGCCGCGACGTTGAACGCTATCAAGCTAGCCACGTGAAATGAAAACGCACCTCTCAAGATGACTGCTCCCAGAGGGATTCCTTTATTCCGAGTATTCCCCACAGACCTCACTCCCACCATATTAGGACATCTGGTCCTATCATCGAGGCACCGAGCACCGCTCAGGATATGACATGCCGCGTGTCACCCGCTTTATGAAGTATGCTGTCTGTCGGCCATGGGACTCGAAGTCAAACGCGCAATTACCATAGACACGGATGACACAGAGAGACACTTACACAGAACTTGACTGACCTTCCCATTTACACGCCTCCGGACCCGGCAAGCGCAGAGGAGCGTGCTGAAATCGTTCGTCTGGATGCAATAGATCGTCGTAGTCGAGGCAGCGAGTAACTTTTACTTGGCAGTTAGACTGTCCCGCTCATGGGCATGTAAGGATACTTCGAAGATCTCGCGGAGACTGGATGAGTTGGCAAGTGGCACATGAGAGACGCGGGAAGGTGGATGGAAACCCAGTATTGTCATGACGTATTTTCCGGTAGCCGCGAATCCGGAAATAACAAGATGGTCGCCGGTCATCCCGAGTTGTCGTGGCGTTCAGACCCACACAAGCTGAAAAGAAGAGGAAGAGAAAGACGTGGGTGACTAATCTGATCAAACGACGCGGCCAGCATCGGCATCTGTCGGCATGACTAAGCACACCGACTGGCGCGCTGGAGCGTTCTGGTTTCTTCGTCATACAACTATCGCGAGGCTGTTGTTGTCCACTTCTTGTCTTTCATAGAACACATGTGATGATTTAACGGCATCGAAGGTGATCTTTTTCAGCTCTGTGTAGCCGCAGGAGACGAGAGGATAATGTTTGGGTGCATGAACTGTGAGTTTAGCGTTTGAACATATCCTTCCTTAGGCCTCAGCTGTCAACATGAGTGCATGAGTTTGGAGAGCTCTCGATATATTATCATTCGTGCAGATACGCAGTGTCGACAAGGTGTAATCACTGCGCGAAGAAAATGGCATCTGCAGCGTCAACGCTCTTCTTCTCTGTGCTTGCTTCTATACACAAATGGATACGCTGATCATCTACTTTCGTAGTAAATCTCAAGGTTCGACTTCGACATGATGCATGAAATCTCGCAGCAACCGGGGCATCCACTCCGGAACCCCGATTGCGTGTTTCACGATCTGTACCGCGGCTAACTGTGTTTTGTACCTTCCATCTCCAGAATCTTTCCTCATCAACCGTCCCGTTCTTCCATGTATAAATACAAAGGGAGCTTCCGAACGACGAAACCTCTTTCTTGTTATATATGCGTCCGGTTTTGCGCAACGTTGGGGTTGACCACGCACGACGTACCGTGCGGGCGATGCGATTGCCTCTTAGGTATTCAATCATCATCGTTCTCGATGACTACTCTTTCTCCCAGAGACTTCGACCTCCATATAATTGTTCCACTCGCTGCATACGGTCAGTCCTTCCTGACCTTTACAGCCGCTTTCATTCAGGAATTCATATCGCTTTTCTTGTAGTTGTCCTGTATTACGACTATACTCTGACTTTCGCAACAGAAGTTGAGCGCTACTGGGGTCGCAAAACCTTCACTTTGCCATCATTAGCTTTCTTGATCTATAGATATGTCGCAATTCTAGGCCATCTCCCCCTTCTTTACGAAGCAGTTGTCTTCAGCATCAATGCCCAACGCGTGGTTCGTACTCATAGTGGTTACGTGCCTCATTGGACATTCCACTGACGTCGTAACACTCACATAGGACACGTACGTTTTATCATTAACTATCAGGCAGAGGTATGCTGATGCCCAAACTCTAGTTTAATTGGTATCATATGGTACTACTCCGCTCTAGCGATGTTTACCCAGTTTTTCACGTCAAGTACGTTGCCACCATCTGCTGCGATCCTTGACTCATCGCCATTCATCGTCAGTCCTCTTGATCACCAGAATCTATGCATTGTATGAATGTAATCGCTACATTCTTGCACCTCTCGTCATTCTCGTCGCAACGGGCACCGTGATGGGCTGTGTACGTGGATTTTTACGAACATACTGAGCCCCCGCCAACCAATCTGTTCAACAGTGGAGTATAAGCCTAGAACGATCAACTGACGTCTTGGATGGACTAGACAACAACCTGTATGTCCCAGCCTCGAACTCATCTCTTGTAGCTGACTATGATGCCATGGATAGAAGCTATCGTAGGTGTCTAGGATGTCGACAATTTTCATCTAATGGATATGTGTTCGGGTGGTCAGATTTAGCAGGGTCATGGAGCGTTTTCCTAGCGCTCGATACCGTGGTGTTTGGCCTCACAGTCCTGAGAGCAATGAAGATCGGCAGAGCTCGACGTCAGCCCTTCATACATGCACTCGTCGCAGATGGTACGCGCCCATGAAACTTCTTTCTCATGACAGTATAAATAAATTTGAACAGGTGTGATGTATTATGGGTCAGTCGTATATCACATCTATTTTGCTGCTTGACTCCTCATGATCACCCCAGTGTGATCTTCAGCATGAATTTGACGAACATTCTCATTCTATTGGTACAGTGTCTTGGCTTTTTCTACCCGTCTACCGACACTCACTTTCAATCACTTTCATCGTCAGTTTGCACAAGTGAGTTTATTCTGTATACTCCAACGTCCCGCTCACTTCTTAGTTGTCAGCCAATCAAAAAATATGCTGGCTCGATTCTCACAATTGTGTACGTTCTATTCACAGCTCATCTGCTCTCAATGTCGTTAATCAAGCATATAGGATATCTGTCGTTATGATGTCTCATCTCATGCTCCATCTTCGTGATCCAAGTTTGATCATTGCTTCCAGACCAGGCGCGGACGAAAGTGGAGCGATGTACTCGTACGGTTTCACGACCATGACTACTGAACCCCCTGTAGCTGTGACCGTACGTACCTCATCACCTTCGCTGCCTATCTGACGATAAAAAACCATCAGTTCGATACGTTCTCGGATCTCACATGGTGACCTATTGCCTCTCAAGATCTCATCGTTCGGCCTGTAACACTTTCATGTCAATGTGGCTCGGAACCCAATTCTTCGTGCGACAATAGCAATTTTGTGATGGTTTGCGCAGCAAATTCTCATCGATTCATCGATTCGAAATCCTATACATTCGTTACTCCCGGTGCATTTACTCACCTGTGAATATTTCTGCCAAGCAGACAAGCGTTTTCTGTCGCTTGGAGGTAATCGGTGCGTCGTTAGGATTTAAGTATGACGTTCTTTTGGGACGCTGTCGCCGGTCGGTCGATTCATCAATCATCAAGATACCTACACGGGATCTTAGGAGCCGAGACCAGACGTTATTTCCGTCAACGTGCATGCATACAATACAGCACTTTTCAATTGAGAGACTATCGTGAGGACTTCGCCGGCAGCGAAACGGTACTATAGGGACTAAACGGAGGTAGGTAACATGTTGAGTCTTCTCCCAATGATTGGTCGATTCATCGATTTCATGGGATTTTCTGTTTGGCGGATTGATGCCAACAACCTGCTGCGACACCATTTGAATCGAGTTTTGTGCGCTCATGACTCACAACCATCTAGTTTGCCATGTCCTCGAATGCAGCAATGTAAGCCTCGTCCCGCTTGCAATCATGAGTCACGCATACGAGTGTTAAGGCTTGACGTACTCATGCAGGGGGCTAGGATCACAAAGAATGGAATTGTTGTCAGCACATCGTGAGCATATATGAAGACGTCTGAAGTCTAACGTTCAGAATATGAGGCGGTTTTGACAACTATGCACCAGTTCGCCTGGTATAATGACGCTGTTGACCGTGATTGAATCCCACTGATTGCATCCCATATTGAACACATGTCGATCAGCATCAGCTTTGGGGCAACAAGACTCACAAGGGAAAGGAACATGGCGTGATCACGGGCGGACATGCCAATGCAAGAACGGGACGGGACGATCGAGCGATCAGACAGACACAGTGTACCATGTGTATGAACGACAGGACAAGGAACGTGAGCAAAATACTCGCGCTGTGTCCCAGATCGAAGAATGACGCACGAATTCGAACATCGGACATTGGCCATAGAGTAGGAAGCCAATCTATTTATGTTAATCGATGCCTGTGCGACAAACCAGCATCTTTCGCAGTCTTTCTGCGATCCGGCTTCAGACTCCCCGAATGGCCGCGATGCAGAATGCTATCGGGCTTGCCATGTGAAACAAAGAAACACTTACCAGCTAGACTGCTCCCAGAGAATTTATTTTACTCCCCACAGACTTCGATCTCACCGCGGAAGTGATCCAGATATTTGGTCCTCTCATCATCGAGGCACCGAGAACCACTCGAGGTACGATATGCCGCATATCACCTGTAGCCATCGTAGAATGAAGATGCACTGCCAGTCTCTAAGTCAGATGTCCAATTGCCAGTTATAAAAGACACGAACAACATCCACGGACGAAACTACATAAAAATGGATCTTCCCATTCGCAGATGGCCAGGACCAGGCAAGTGCAGAGGGGCATGTTCAAATCGTTCGTCCGGCTGCAATGAAGAACGTCATGGTTAGAGCACTGCTACTTACTTGCCAATTGGAATGACCCCCTCATGCCGTTGTACGGCATATTCATGTCGTGTGATTTACAAAAATACTTTGCAGATCTCGCGGATGCCGGCTGTGTTAGCAAGTGGTGCATGAGAAAGAGACGCAGTAATGGAGATGGGAAGAAAGAGTTTACCGATAACGCCGAAGCTGAGCTGGCAAGATCAAGATGGTAGCCGGTCATCCCGAGTTGTCGTTGTGTTCAGACAGGTTCGTCCCCCACACAAGCTGGAAAGAAGAGGAAGAGAACCAAAGACTTCGAGGGTGACTAATCTTGCCGAAAGATGCGGTCAGGGTCGGCATCTGTCGGCATGAGTAAGCACTTCCAATCGCCGCTCTGGAGCGTTCTGGTTGCTGATTGCTCCGTCATGCATCCTTCGCGAGGCTATCGTTGTCCACTTCTTCAACACATCTCATGCTTTTCTAGCGTCGAAGGCGGCCCGAATTAGCTCTGATCAGCTGCGGGACCTGGTAGGAATTACGCAGCTGAGGAATTATCATATTGCGCATACTCTGTGAGTGCAGTAACACAAAGTCCATCACCAGCTGTCGACACCAGTGCATGTTGGTGGAGAGCTCCTAGTGCATCATCATTCATACAGATACACTACAGATACGCGATGTTGACCAGCGCTCCGCCCTTCTTTTCTATCTGCTTCTGTACGCAAATGGTCATTTGGGATGTTCCGTCTGGTTCCGTAGAAATGGCAAGGCTCAACTTTGACATGATGCAAGGAAGCTCACTGCAACCGGGGAGCCCACTCCGAAACTCCGACTACCCGTATTACAAGCTGTGCCCCACTGACTGTGTTCTGTACCTTCCGTCTCCACAATCTCACCTCTCGAAGTTCTCAACCGTCTCGTTCTTCCGCGTATCAATACAAGGGGAGCTTCCAAACGACCAATTCACATTCTTGTTATATATGCATCCGGTTTTGCGCAACATTGCGGTGACCACGCACGACGTACCGTGCGAGCGATGCGATTACCCATTCTTAGGCCTTAGGTACATCAATCGTCGTCAATCTCGATGACCACTCTTGCTCCCAGACATTTCGACCTCCATATAATTGTTCCACTCGCTGGATATGGTCAGTCCTTTCTGACTCTTCCTAGTCGCTTTCGCTCATCAACAAAACCATGGATCTCATATCGTAGCTCTCCTTTACTACGACTATACTCTCACTTTTTCGACGGAAGTGGAGCGCTACTGGGCTCGCAAAAACTTCACTTGGCCATCTTCGGTTTTCTTGTTTTATAGATACGTAGCGATCCTAGGCCATATTCCCCTTGTCTACCAGTCGGGCATCTTCAGTATGCATGCACAACGCGTGGTTCGTCCTGGAGTTGTCATGTGCCTTATCAGACATTTGACTGGCATTGTAATACTTTCATAGGACACGTATGTTTAATTATCAACCGTCAGGCAAAGGTACGCTGACGCACAGTTTCTAGTATACTTGGTATCATGTGGTACCACTCCGCTCTGGGGTTGTTCATCCAGATTCTCACGTCAAGTATGTTGTCACCATTCGTCAAGTTTTTTGACTTAGTATGCTTCATTGACAGCCCTCTTGGTCATGAGGACATATGCATTGTATGAACGCAATCGCTATGTCCTTGCACCCCTCATATTTATGGTCGCAACGGGCACTGTAATGAGCTGTGTACGTGTTTTTAAACTAATGATATAACGAACATTGTCGACGAATTCGTTCGTCAGTGGAGCATAAGCCTGGAACGGACAAATAATATGTTGAATGGGCTTGATCACAACTTGTATGTCGCAGTCTCGACAACATCTTCTCTAGCTGACTATTGTATCATGATCAGAAGCTATCGTGGGTGCCCTAGAACTTGACCAATTTCACCTAATGGATGCGTGTTTGCATGCTCAGATTTAGCAGGAACATGGACTGTTTTCCTCGCGCTCGACACGATTGTGTTTGGCCTTACGGTCTTGAGAGCAATGCAGGTAGGTAGAGCTCGACGTCAGCCTTTTATGCACGCACTCGTCACAGATGGTACGTGCGCTTGAAACATATCTCTGATGACAGAATAATTAAGCTCGAACAGGCGTGATGTATTATGGGTCAGTCATATGTCATATTTATTTTGCTGCTTGATTCCTCATGATCACCCCAGTGTGATCTTCAGCATGAATTTGACGAACATTCTCATTCTATTGGTCAAGTGTCTTTGCTTTCTCCACCATTCGGCTGGCACTCACTTTGATCCATCCTCTTTATCAGTTTGCCCCGGTGAGTTAATCTCTTTCATATGTCTCTCTGACTTTTCGCTCACCTCTTGTTGTCAGCCAATCAAAAAATATGCTGGCTCGATTCTCGCAATTGTGTACGTCATTTAAAGCCCATCTGCTCTGAATGCCATTAATGCGAGCATATAGGATATCCGTCGTTTTCATGTCGCATCTCATGCTCCATCTTCGTGACCCAAGTTTAACCGTTGCTACCAGAGCAGGTGTAGACGAAAGTGGAGCGATGTACTCCTCCAGTTTCACGACCGTGACGGTTGACTTTCCTGTAGCTATGACCGCACGTACCTTATCTCCTGCAGTATCTATCTGACGATAAAACCATCACTTCGATGCATACAACTCACCGCAAGTCCGTCTCGACTATAGGTTTGAAATGCAGACCGATTCAAGTCTTCGTGAGTGAGTTCGCAGGGCTAAACAAGCATGACTGGTTCGCCTACTGAGGTTCCCCATTCTCTCGATTGGCGTGCCGATGATACATCACAGCGGATCGTACTATTCTCGGGGGTGCTCCCGGGTCCGTGTATAGCACAAAGGAAGCACAGTAAGCCTTCAGTCATTCTAAAAGTACCGTATCATCTTGATAGCATTCAAACCATAGACTCTTCCTATCATTTAGGATTTGCTTCGCTGATACAAGGCGGCTATGAAAATACGTGCGGTTCTGAGAAAATTGACTTTAAGACAGGTTCCGGAGAGGTTCCGGAGTTTCTCTCGCTGACCGGTGACCTGTGTTGATGTGGCTCTGAAGATCTGAACCTTACAGCCTTTCAGTCTTCACTCCAGCCGTTGCGATTTGGGGATCTACTGCTCACCAACACTGCAATTACTTTTGGAATCGCAACTCTGTGCTTTCTCACCTATGTATATTTCTGCCAAGAACAAGACAAGCATTTACTGTCGCTTTTGGGTAATTTGTGCGCTATTTTCCATTCGAATCCAAAGTTCTGTTAGTACGCTGTTGCCTATCCATCAATTACTCAGTCATCAAGATAACCACATGGGGTGAGGCTAGACGTTGGTGCCGTCAGCGCACATGTATGCCATACGGCACTTTTTCATTTGCGAGACTATTGTGAGGACTTCGCTAAAAGGAGCACAGAACTACAAGAAGAAAATACTCTCCCGCTGATTTGTCGATTCATCAAGAGGTTCTTTGGCAGATTGATGCCCGCAACCCATTACAACTCCCCTGGGGCCGAGCCTTGTGCACTAATAAGGTCTCACGATGTAGCGCAGTCTTCTATCTTCACTCACAACCATCCATTTCACCATGCCCTCAAATGCCGACATATCCGCAATGTGAGCCTCATTCTGCTTGCAGAATCAATCCAAATCGAAAACATAATGGCTTGCAGCACGCTCAACAACTATCTAAATTTCATAGCAATCAGTATGTACAGTTGGCTGAAACGATGGAGGAGGCGGCAGACAAACTACGAGACATGATGGAACGACCAGGTGGTGCATTTGAATGGGCAGACACACACAACTGCACCTTCGCGGTTGACAAGTTTGCATTGGTAGGGTTTACGAGAAGGAAAGTGAAAGTGAAGGCAAGGCGCCATGTCCGAACGAGAGAGGAGGCGCGCAAAAGGGGTAAACCGGACAAGAAGTTTGAGTACAGGGCGCTAGAGAGGCCGAACATCGTGCTAAGAGGTACGCACATCCGTCCGTCAAAATCCCATAAATTCCTCGGCATCATAATCGATCAAGAGCTCAATTTCAAAGAGCACACCGCGTCTGCACTAGCTAAAGGCACCAAGTGGGTGACACAATACAGGCGGCTAGCACGTCCCTCCAAGGGTGTTTCCTCACGATACATGAGACAGTTCTACACTAGTGTAGCGCTCCCGAGAATGCTCTATGGGGTGGATATTTTCCTATCCCCGCCTTCATGCAAAGGCAAAGGCTCGAAGGGCATCATTGAAAAGCTTGCCAGAGTCCAGAGACAGGCAGCCATACACATAACGGGCGCCATGCGCACCACCGCTACTGACACCCTTGACGCATACGCAGATCTTCTTCCGTTCAGTTTACTAGTCGACAAAAAATGCCATGACGAAGCGACGCGATTGGCAACACTAGCAGACAAACATCCCCTCCACAGACACACCCTAGCAGCCGCAGAAGCGACAACACACACACCAGACCGATCTCCTCTGCACAGGCTCCTAAATGAAGCCTACGCAATATTTCCGAGCCAGTTCGAAGACATCAAAGCTGTTCGACTAGACCCTAAGTGGCAGTCCGTCATTCACACAAGCATTGATCCCAACAAAGAGGGGGCGATCGAAGCCGAGGAAAACAACAACGACAAAGTGTGAGTGTACTCAGATGGATCCATGATAGAAGGAGGAGTAGGAGCGGCCGCTGTCCTATACAGACATGGTAATGAGAGAGCTTCACTGCACAAACACCTTGGCAGAGCTGAACACCATACCATTTATGAGGCAGAGCTTACGGGAATTCTTCTTGCTTTACAGCTCATCCGAATTGAGACACCATATCGGTCCACATTGATTGCACTAGACAACGTCGCCGCAATCCAGGCCACAAAAATAGCCAAGAGCTCACCAGGGTCGTACCTCGTTGACGCAATACATGACATGGTGGAGAGAGAATTTGAAGATGACAGACACAGAAGACCAACCCTATGTTGGGTACCAGGGCATGTTGACATTGAGGGGAACGAGAGAAGCAATGAGGAGGCAAAGGCAGCAGCAAGAGGACACATGAGTGCGGACGCAGCGCTACCAGAGGCTATCAGGGGACAGCTTCCATTCAGTTGGTCAGCGGCAAGGCAAAGGTTTAACGAAGGTCTCAAAAAGCGCTGGAAAGAACTCCTGGAGCAATCACCGCGATGGCAAAAGCTGAAGAGGATCGATCCCACAGCGCCATCGAATAGGTTTCGAAAAATTACATCATCTCTCCCGCGTCGACACGTTGCTACTCTCATACAACTACGCACTGGCCACGCACCACTACAGCATCATCTACACCGTATACAACCAGACGAGTTCGAGAGCCCCACCTGTCCCACGTGTGGGCAGCGCGATGAGACAGTGGCTCACTTTCTCCTCGAATGCCAATGCTATGCAGACAGTCGACACCGCCTTGAGCAAGCGGTAGGGAGATCCAGCCGAAACCTAGCGGAGCTACTATCCAATCCCTCCATGTTCAAACACTTATTCGAGTTCATACACAAAACCCAGCACTTCAAAAAGACCTTCGGTGACCTGAACCTACCAAAGACTGTGGAGACGGAGCTGGACGAACCTAGAGGCCAAGACATGAACCGCGTGCACCGAGCGCAGACCAGCACGACCAGAACACACGGCGGAGGAGAGCACAGAGGATTGCCGTGACGCATGAGAACTCAGACCACCGAGCAGAGGCAGATGGCGGACACGCTCCGCAGATGGTTAGACACAGCACCCACCACTAGAATGTCCAGATAAGTACTATACCTTACTATAATTCCCTTTAATCTTCGCCATGCGACCCAACCTCCTCGAGGTAACCACGTGCCCCTTGAGGGCCAATGCAGAGCACAGACCTAGACAATACACATTTATTTCACACTTCAGTAGAGTACATATAGCTACTCGTCTAGACATATAGTGCGCCATCACTAGAGGTTAATATACGATCACACACACACACACACACACACTGAAGAAAAGACCGAGGAGATCCTTGCAAGGGGCGCCCTGGCACTTGCATGCTTGAAACGACTGGCCAGCCATAGTATGTAGTCTTTTTACTTTGCAAAATATCCACTCAAGGCCTTCCGACA
Source organism: Heterobasidion annosum (assembly GCA_001457955.1). Classification (NCBI taxonomy): domain Eukaryota; kingdom Fungi; phylum Basidiomycota; class Agaricomycetes; order Russulales; family Bondarzewiaceae; genus Heterobasidion; species Heterobasidion annosum. The sequence continues at coordinate 1,131,479 of CVKZ01000012.1, read as the reverse complement.
TTCCTGTGTTACATATCGGATACTCAGGAGGCCATACAGGGTCATGAGACCGGTGAAGCGCTGCTTCAAGCATTGGAGACTGCGAACGTCTCGATGCACAACAACATCGCGCTTCCTTGGGAGCAATGGATTGGCGCTTTCACGTTTCAAGCGACCTCGGTTAAAGCCTTGAAGGAGATGAGTCCGAAGTTGGATCCGATGTGGATGAAGCAGAGGCGGGAGGATCTCGTCAAGCAGCTCGGCAGTGTGGTCAAATGTCTTGAGGGACGGGAGATCAAGGAGTGGGCAATATACAAGCAGCTCGAAGGGTTCAAACAACGAGCTCAAGCAAAGACCCTTACATTCGCGAAATGACAAGCAGAGGAGAAAGTGAAGGGCCTTGACCTGCGACAAGCAAAGGCAGCAGTCAAACAGCTTGCAGACACCAAACAGCAAGCAAAAGATACTCTAGATTTGGTGTCTAGGTAAGGCCCAGCCACGTATTCTGGTCCAATTAGTGCTGGAGTTTGCTTACATCTTGCGTTCTGTCGAATGCAGGTCAGCCCCGCTTGACAGTAGGAACGATATTCTTCCCTCAAACGATACTGCTCATGATGACTGAATGTTCCACATGAGCGCACGTAAGGATCAGCATGAAGGTCAAGAGTTATCTGAGGCTGTTCATCTGACTGTATTTATGTTTCAAACTCTGCGAGCAGTTGATCTGCTAGGAGCTATATATTCGAATTGTTTTACCGAAGCTTGATGCGCGATGGAGAGTCTGTACTTCGGCCCCATAAAGTCATTTCCAGGTATGCATGAGCGAGGACAGGGAAGTAGAGCCGCCATGGGGCCTTACCAAAATGTGTCTAGATAATTTGCCGTCCATTTCTGGTAAGGCCTATTGATTGATCGTGATTCAGCATTCCTGTGTTTCAGCCTGAGAAAAGATCTGGAGGGACATACCTGATGGAAGAGAGGTCGAGAGGCCCATCTAAAGAATATCTTTGTCCGCTGATCCGGAAACCGTCATGAATACAACAGGCAAGCAGAATACGCAGGCGGCCCTGCAGGTCGTCCAACGCTCGTGCCAGCGATATCGTCCCTTCCGCGGTATCAGGCAGATCAGTGTCGTTGCAGTCACGAAGTATGCAGAAGCAAAGCCCAAAGTCCGTCCGTCTCGCACACGGCCACCATAGCACACCAGAACCGAAGCGGACACAAAGCGAGACGTGAAGGAAAGACGTGTAGAAACCAGAGGCAAGTGCATAGTGTTTTTGGAGGGGAAATGGGCGTTTCAGGAGAAGGCAATGTGGGGTTGGCAGTGGTTGGGAGGACGTTTGACAGTGAGAGAGTACATGACTGGCAGGTCTTTCTTTCTGCGGATGATAATGTCATTGCGGATTGATTGGTGGTGAGTTAGTCGGCGCTCGTTTGAAGTAGAGGAAGATGCTTAGGAGAGGCTGAGTATGATCAGACTAGCTAGCAAAGCATTCGAGACAAGCGAGCTGCGATGGTGAAACCGAAAATCTCCCACTCTTGATAATTACTATACCAAACACATCGTGCAGGGAAGAGGCTGGAAGAGGTGAGCGAGGAGTCTGTGATGTGAAGTCAGAAGGAGAGCTGAGTTGTCGCACGGCCCGATGCGGAAGGTGTGAAGTTCTGCGCTTGCCAGGACTTTGCCAGGGTCCTTCAGCAGCTCGCCACTTTCAACTTCCCTCTTGCCATGCTTTGCTTTCTGCACTCAGAGTTCCTCGAGGACAGGCCCCCTTGTGTTATCGACATCGCAGTGGATGCGAATGCCACGATAGGCGCTCTGCGCCGCGAAGTCTATGACGCGTTCAAGATGGCGTTCGAAAGAGCAAGGATTAGCCTGAAGGAGCTGTCTCTCTACCCTTTGGTCAGCTATATAGTCGTCCCTTTTATCCATCTACCTCACGCTGTATCAGCCGTCCGACCCGCCTATACAGCTCTCTCAGTTGGAGACGCTTCCGCAACGTGTGAAGGAGTGTCTGCATATTCCTCACCCAACTGCAGCTCATGTCGTCGAACTCTTGTCGGACTACATTCACGAAGGGGAACCCCCGCGGCGCGTGCATTTCGCTCTTCGTGTCGGCGACGGTCTGCATTTCCTCGACGCCTTCCCCGCACCGCGCTCATATATCTTCTCCAGAGCCCATGTTCACTCTCGACAAGGCTGAGCAGGGTCATTCTCCCTCGTCTGTCTATTAGGTGCAGTCTGAGCTAACAGCATCTCTTCACAGCACAACTGAGAGCCGTCAAGGCAGCTGCGGACGCCCCCGCGCCGACGATCATATCTGGTGACCCTGAGGCATTCGAGAACGAGCAGCAACACCGGCCGATCTACAACGGGCGCGGCTGTCGCGTCGGCCCACCGATCACCCTGTACAGCTCGGTATTTGCGGAGCTCAAAGACGACCTGGCCAACCTCTCCGCCGTCACGCCCGACTCGGAGGAACTGCGTCGAACAGACAAGCTCTTCGAGGTATCTTCCAGGGTGTATGATTCTAATTTTTCGCGGAGCCAGTATGTGCTGCCGCTACTGAAATCTGTGCTGCGCGTCACTTCACCGCTGCACGATGCTTGGACTGAGACCGGCAACCTTGTGCTTATGCCCACTGACGGCGGTGCCGCTGCGTTATGCGTATACTTCGCGTGGAAGAGCGAGCTGGGGGTCGGCGGCGACCCTGGCCTCGATGTTGCGTTCGCATATCGAAAACACGTCGCCAAAAAAACCGTACGCCCCGTCCTCGTCCTCGCAGCATTAGACCGACCGCTTCTGACATCGCACAGTACACAGGCATCCGCAACGCGTCGCCATGCCCGTGTATCCTGGTCGCCATCGGCGGACCGTGGATCTGCATCTTCGGTGCCGTCTTCGTCGACGTCGTCATCGTCCAACCCCTGACGGGCTACTTCCATCTCGGCGACACCCCCTTCAAGAGGGACGCCGTGGAGCACGCCGCACGCATCTTCCACGTGGTCTCCGAGGCCGTGCAGAAGCTGACGGACATGTACAACAGCCTCCAACCGTCGAGCGTACCCGTCCACGACCGCTTGCTCCCGGCGCCCACGTACCGAGACGACCTGGCCATTGAATTCGAAGACAGGGATGCGCTGTCCCCTCGGAATCTGCGGTTCGAGAGCAGGTTCGACTTCGAGGGGCGGCTTTCGGGCGAGTACCGGTGCGCGATCTTCTTGGGCACGCTGCGCGGCCAGGGCGTCGTGATCAAGTTCTGCGAGGCGTACGGCGTGCGGGCGCATAGGCTGCTCGCGGACCAGGATCCCCCGCTCGCGCCGAAGCTGCATCTCGCCGTCGGGGTGCGCGGAGGGCTGACCATGGTCGTCATGGACCGCGTCGACGGTCGGAATGCGCACTCTCGTTTCTTAAGATTTGATTCTCAAGACCCATACTCGTCGTCGCTTGGAGTTGAGAACTCGTCCTGGGACGCGGTGAAGGCCGATGTGAAGAAAGCCGTCGACCTTCTCCACGCGGCCGACTTGGTCTTCGGGGACTTGCGCCGCCCTAACATCCTCGTCATCCAGCGGCCAAGGACGGGCGACGCGTCCTATTGCGAAGGCGGTATGCTCGTCGACTTTGACTGGGCCGGGCCTGCTGGGCAGGCCAGGTATCCCTCCAGCCTCAACGACTCCGGGGACATCGATTGGGCGGAAGGGGTGACAGCCGGGGCCCTCATCGAAAAGCAACACGATCTGGTGACATACCAGAGGCTCTGAAACACAACAAGTCTCTGTTCCCAGTGGATGGAAGGTCATAGCCTAACGTCCACTCCGTCCCACGCACTGCCGCCGCACCACGAAACAAAAAGCAAAAGTAGAAGAAGGGCACGCGAAGGGCCCGAAGAAGTGAGTGCGCAATGTGGGGAGGTGGGGAGGGGACACACACGGGCAGTATTCAAAAGTACAAAGATGAGGCAAGCAACGCGGGCGGGCAACGGGATGGACGTGTAAGGTGGAGAGCTGACAGCAGAACTACAAAGTTGACAGGGCGTTTGCTTGGCGGATATGGAAGCTCGCACAGCCGGGAGAATTTCATTAATATGTACTTACCATGAATGAACAAGCCAAGTCATTCGTGTTGATAAGTAAGATCACGCCGAAGTTGAGCAAAAGGGCGCAACATGGCAATGAACAGACGAAGGTCGCTGACTCGCGCAGCAGACCCGATGTTCAAAAACCGGTCTATCGCCGCGCGTCAGCACCGGAGACCAGTGCAGTCCTCCTCCGATAGCCGCGATGCGTGTGATAATGAAATGCTGTCAGCATCAAGCATATGCGGTATACTCAGGCATTTATCCATTTGGCTGGCGTCAACGGGGGACAGGGACAAGATGATGAGCTGGATGCGATGACTTGTTCTGCGTCTGCGCGCCCTTTGTGTCGATTGAATCAATAATGTGGGTGCGGCGCAGCGTAAGCCAGTGGCGTGAAGGACGCCGTGCCGTGTCTGATTCCGGGTCGCGGAGAGTATGAGCTAGACAAGCGCGATCTGTGCCGATGCCGCTTCCTCCTGCAGAGCTTTGACGCTGGTTGCGCGCGTCAGTGTTTAGGGTGATGGGATTGTGGCTCGGGTTTATAATTGTACAGTAGCTTGCGCATGCTATAATTAAAGAGCGCTCAGATCTTGCCGATGGGAGGAGAATGCACGACCGAGTAACCGGCGGCGAGGAATGGGCAGACTTGGCGATTCAGCGCAGCCATCGTGGACCCCTCGGCGTTGTGTGGGCGTCGATACCGTCACCCTCTTCGCACAATCTTTCGCTTGTCAACCGCCGTCCGTAGAAAGAACGGTGTCGAGGGTCAAGACTTTGCTGGAACGGACTCACCTGGGTACGTAACGCGCTTGGCGTTGCGACAAGAATAGCTCGATATCGTCTCGGGATGAGGAGGGCGTAAGCACGGCTCTTTCCATTAGACTCAGAGCGGGCGGCCATGAGCCCGAGCCTGCAACACGCGGCGGATGGAAGTGACTGTGATTGGGATGGAGGGCCTGGGGCCTGTGATTGCTAGCCGATATGGCAAGTTGTAAAGCTGAGAGAAAAACAAAAGAAAAGGAGACGGAGATAGAGCGTCTCAATGGCCAAGGGATGCGGGGGATGCGGTGGGGTACATAAAGAGGAGGACGGCACGTTCGTTGCCAACGCCCGCCCGAGATGTCGATGATGATTCAGAGGGCAGAGGTCCTCCCCGCAAACACGGCCAAACATCCGGGTGGCTTCATATTTCCATCCAGTCCCAGTGCCCGGTGCGCGATAAACACTCCGTCAGCACTTTATAAGCCTCTCCTCACCCTTGACCACACCAGCACATCCCCCTCCCTCTCGCTCGCCATTCGCGCCTGCGCACAACACACACGCATCCCCCGCATCCCCGCCGTCACCGCCCAGCAGCCCTATCTGCATCAGGGGCCGCCCGACATGCTTCATGACGGCCATTTCTCATCTCATCGTGTCGCACATAAAGCGCCCGACCCCTCATCATTATCTTATCATACGCCCACAGCACAGGCTGCACCCGCGCCCGATATGTCCCCAGCCCGCGCACCCGCGGAGCCCGTCTTGGAGTGGGACTGGGACGTCGAGCACGGCGACCGGAAACGCGAGGCCAAGGCCGATGCGGCCCAGCACAACGCCCAGCCGTTCCTCGTCGACCGAAAGATCCTCAAGGACGTCGTCCGAGAGAAGATGGAGTGCGAGGTCGCACGGATCACGTTCCTCAGCTCAGGTATGTCCCCTCGCGTCGGATGCCGCCATGGACTCACCGCCCCGCCATCTACGCGACGACGACGCCATCAGGCACATTTCACAAGGTAGGTGCCGCTGCGCCCCCTCGCCCCATCGATTGCGCCTCGCATATCTAAACGCGCGATGCTTCCAGGCCTATCTCGTCACGCTAACCGACAGACGAGAAGTCATCGCGCGCGTCGCGCGTCGCTTCATGCCGCGCCTCAAGACCGAGTCCGAGGTCGCCACCATGGCCTACGTCCGCACCCACACCAACATCCCCGTCCCCACCGTCTACTTCTACGACTCCAACCCGTACAACCGCCTCGGCGGCGA
>CVKZ01000012.1:1082804-1094511 GCA_001457955.1 Heterobasidion annosum | reverse complement strand
ACGCCCGACCATCTCGTTGATGGTCCGGAAGCCAAGCTTCGCCATGTACCCGCGGAGCTCTTCTGCAAGATAGTAAAAGAAGTTGATGACGTGCTCAGGCTGGCCTGCGAACTTGGCACGAAGCTGAGGGTCCTGGGTGGCGATACCGACGGGGCAGGTGTTCACTAACAAACACAAAAAGACAATAAGATCATGTCAACAGACAAAATCATTGGATGGACATACGGTGGCACTTCCTCATCATGATACAGCCCATGGCGATGAGCGGCGTAGTCGCGAAACCCCACTCTTCGGCCCCAAGGAGACACGCGATGGCGATGTCACGGCCAGTGCGAATCTGACCATCGGTCTGCACGGTCACTCGTCCACGCAAGTCGTTCAAGACCAACGTCTGGTGCGTCTCCGCCAACCCCAGCTCCCAAGGCAGGCCGGCGTTCTTGATACCAGTCCAGCGAGAAGCGCCGGTACCGCCGTCGTGGCCAGAGATGAGGATGTGGTCGGCCTTCGCCTTCGCGACACCGCTGGCAACGATACCGACACCGACCTCGGATACAAGTTTCACAGACACGCGGGCGCGGGGGTTGGAGCACTTAAGGTCGTAGATGAGTTGCTTCAGATCCTCGATGGAATAGATATCGTGATGGGGAGGGGGAGAAATGAGACCGACTCCAGCGGTGGAGTGACAGGTGCGAGCGATCGAGCCAGAGAGTCAGAGACCTTGTGTCCGGGCAGCTCACCACCCTCACCGGGCCTGGAACCCTGTGCCATCTTTATCTGCAACTCACCAAACGCAAGTAGGTGATGCAGTACGACTCCACAGACGGATGGCTGACACTGCCTGCAGTATCGAGCGGCATTCCCGGAGGCAGAATATGCTTAATTAATGCAAAATATACAAGACATCGTGAGATCATGCATGCTCACTTTGTCTCCTTCCACTGTCGAGAGGGGTTGCGATAGCGGACGTGATTGTGGCCGGGAAGAGTCAATGGCGGTCTACTAATAAGTTCGACCTGTTTCCAAGGTCGCAGTAATCTAAATCAAGGTGATTCGATGTGAGCAAGGTCGATATGGAAATTGGAGTGCGCAGACATGCGAGCGGTGAGGGCAAAGGTGGGCCACCGAAGTTATCACTGCAGTACATCAAATTTGTGATGGGGAGTACGAGTACGCTCTGGAATGATCTGGAAGATAGAAGTAACCCGTGAAAGAAGAGCAGTGTCGTGCGAACGTACCTGCACTTGACTTAGCGGCCTCTGTGATTGACTTGAACTACAGTGAATATTGTATGTTGAACTTGGATTTTGTCGATTGTGATCATAAGTCGAATACTCACGAATGAGTTAGCTGGATCACTGGTTCATTAGAGCCAAGCATAGTCAAGCATACTTCATCGGTTGATGGCAATGCAGGTGAGAAGTCTTGAGAAGTTCTCTGTCGTACCCTGTCGTACCTAATGGCTTTGTCTAGGCTTATTTACTCCCTAGGTCTTTTCGCGAAGCATCTGTGCTGGAGACTAGGCTCGGGCCGCACCGCGTTGTCTCTCCTCCCACACGTTGCGAGGTATTTAAACCTGACCCATGGAAATTTTGCGGCATGACACCTGCATCGCTATCCATCTGTCCACGATTCTACCCCTCGTATCTCTCCATGCAATGTTTTATCAGCAAATTTTTGATTCTTTGGAAGCTGCGAGAGCGCATCTTCTTACCAGGCCTCCGACTAAAGATGTCATTGTTTTCATAGTATGTTTTGTCGAACTCTCCGCGCATTATGACATGTCTAAACATGATAATTTCCAGAGAACTGGTAGCATCATAAAAGTTTACGCAGTGGAATACGACAATCGCTTTGTCCACATGCATTTTCTTTCAATTGTGGGGCAGTCGATGATGTGAGGTGTGCACTGTATCCTGCTCTTATTCTCTAATATGCATGCTCGAGGTGCTCACTTTGTACGTTTTAAGGTCGCTGTCATCCACTGTATCCACACCAATTGTCGTGGATTTCGCCTCATGTTTCGTGCAATTTCTCATATGCTTGTCGAAGTGCTCTCCAGTTATTATCTGTCTTTCGTGTGTAGTATGCTTCATTCTCAATTGTCGATGATATATAATTTGCCCATCCGGTGCCATCCTTAGAATGTATGAGACCTCACAGTTGACTTCCGATTTTACATACCTGTACTAGGAGTCTAGGATTTGTCTAGATAATAAAAGACCTGACATGTGGATCAGTACCCGACGATATTTTGTCTATATGATTCGCTGGAGCTTTGCTCCTATTGTTGGCCATTTTCACAAGAATAAAGGCCTTTCATCAGAGTGCCCGGTCGCACATTCGCATACTCGTACATGTCGCGCTGCTGCTCACGCTTGCAAAGGAATTGTTGTTGGAAGTCGCTGAACCCATGCAGGACGTTATGTCGGGATTCAAGACGAGATACCCTGCCGATCGCGAGAGATGGAGTCCCTGTCGATGTTCGAGACTCAGATACTTAGGTGATCGTCGTAGGCGCACGGCGAACTCAATTGCGCAGTGTGCTGGGTAACTGATTTTCGCGTGCAGAAGACGCACTCAATGTAGGGGAAAGAGTGGTTATAGTGGAAGTGCGGACTTTCCAGGATGCGAGACTTGCGCCGATGGGCCAAGATTGGGGCGGCAGAACAGCGTTGCGCGATCTCGTCGAAGAGATGGACCCTCGGTGAGAGACTAACCAGAGTGTGGGTGATGTCAGTCGAGGTCCACCTGGCCAACTTATATTATGATATGAGATCTGCTGCTCAGGCTGGCACACGGCGAGACGATAGATCGATGAGCGCATCGGTAACGCCTTTGTCTAAGTCTTCGTCGACAACTCTTGTAGGCGGCATGGTAATCACGATACTCTGAGATTGCTGTACTACTGGCTTGTCGACCCCGAACCATGCGAGCTTACTGGCCCTGGTGAATCGCTTGTCTTGGCCATGTACGAAATCTCGAATAGTGGACCCTTCTACGGCAGTCATTTCGCACCATACAGCTTTGCAGTCTCCGTACGGTCGTGTATTTCGTCCCAGCCCTGAGCCTTCGCTTCGGCAGCTTGGCAACAAGTGTCTGGTCAGGAGCTATCGTCGGCCGTTTCGTCTCCGTCTTCTTCACGCCCCCCTCTTCGCTTCGAAAATACAGCACCGCGCTGGCCGTGGGGCTTTCAGAACCAGGCACGTTGTCACCCACGAAAGAGGTAGGACGTTGCAGCTGGCAGTATGCGCTGCATCCGGGGACTAGTCGGCCGAGCCAGTTCAACTGCTCGAGCACGAAGTGCTCAAGGAATGTGCTCAATGAAAGGCCAAAGGGGAATTGAGACCGGGACCCAATAAGATGGGGGACGAACCGTGGCTGTGACAAACCCAGTATCATCCCTGATGAGATGTAGAGGCATAGTAGTAAACAGTTCACAACGTCGTGATGGTATCGACGCTAATCAGAACCCAGATACGGATCTGGTTCCACGGGATCGCAGTCAGAGCAACATCCTGACGGCGAGAACGGAAAACGCACCTTCGTCAGAAAGCTGACAATACGACAGTTGAACAAATCGGCCGCCGTTGCGTGGGTGATGTTGGGTAAGGCGGAAACGATACATGCACTGCCGATGCTAGACACTGAATGGCAGTGATAGCCACAAGTTCTCAAATGCCGCTCAAGCGGCCAATATCCAATTAGATATGCTTGACCCAAGCTACACATTAGGAACAACAGGAACAACAGTGTTCCCATCAGGATGCACCGTGACCGTCGGTCTAGCACCAGTAGGACAGCCATGGCCTGGCAAGACGTCACCCACCGATGGGGATGGGGCTTGTATCCTACATGCATTCGGTAAAAACATACATCACAAACACCAGCACATGTCGACGCTGCAAATTTAACTTAAGAAAAACGGACCCACTGAGATATGAAGGACGGCAGGAAGTTCCCAAAGTAACAGAATTCGAGACTTGAATCAATACATCTAATGCCAGGTCATTGAGATCGGAATAGAGGTGACAGACCGAAAAAGAAAGGGCTTACAGATTGTTGCGATTTAAGCATAATTGGCTGGATTATATCAACAAGCAGGCTGCTGGCTAACCACGCGTTACTGAGAGCGGTCATTTTTCGGCTGGCATAACACTTACTGAGGCAACATCAAGATCCCTTCTCGACTCATGTCTTGAAGGCATGAAGCACGAAGAAAAGCAGCAGCTCCGCAGCGGCTCGATCAACTGCAGGCCGCTCTGGTAAACTGCCTGTTTCCGGAGCCCCGGGTATATAGTGGGAGTCACGAACTGTGGCCAATGTAATTGGGGTCTTCAGCAGAACGCAGGGTCGGGAAGGAGTGTCGGTAGAAAATGAAACCATACTTTGCGACGGCCCCGCAGTGCGACCTGAACCAGTTTTTGGTTCCGCGCGTGACGCAGTACTCCTGGGAGCATAGAGAGTGTCGAGGACAGACGTCATGAGATCTTGATGTTTCTTGACTTTCTTCACACGACCTCTTCTTTCATCCCGCATGCTACGCTGTTTCATCTGGGATTTTGACTCCAGTCGTGTGGGGTTCTGAGGAGTTAAATCAGAGGTCAACAGATAGTTCCACAGAGCAGATGTGATGGGTCGTGCGTCACCTTGAGGGGGGAATGAGGACGGCGCTGCAGACTATATATTGTTTGAACCCTATCATCGGGCGAAGCAATCTGGAACTTTTGCCTATACAATGGATCTACCTTTAGGAAGGCACTGGAGATTCGTGAGCGAAAGCGCCGACTGAGCTGAATGAACAAAGAGCAGCGACATATGAACAACGGAAATACAACAAATTATATCCAGGATGCTTACCTCCAAGATGTCGGCTTTGGCGAGAACCTTCTGTCGAATTAGGTCTTTCCTCTCTTGATCCATCAACCTTAAAGTATGGAATACCGTAGATTCTTCTCGAGTCATTGTGCTTGGGGATGGTGGTGTCGCCATTTCGCTTTGTCGACTGAGGGTGAATTGATAGGTAAGTGAGGAGGGGACAGAGGAAGTCAATGAGAACGAGCAATATGCAGGGAGCATCTCCCGATATTGGAAGAGCATAACTTCCATACCAATGCGAGCTTGAGAGTGTGTCGTTATGGTCGAACATTTCTTGAAGAGTTTACACGCACACTGCGGGTGAGCACCTTTGCCATTGCAACGAGCGACGGCAGGTCTCCCATACCCGACAAGTTGGCTATGGATCCGGCTGATTGCATGTGAAGGACGGTGAAGATTCGGTGCAGGTAGCGGCGCAAAGTCTCTCAACACAATGGGAACGGACTAGACTGAAGGAAGAGGGCCATATACAAACTCGAGGACGTTCTTATGAATGGCTTGAAAACTGCCAGGAGGAACTGCTGTTGCATACTGTTAGATAGTATTAGTGTAGCTTGTTTTGATGTTGGACAAACGGAAAGTATACAGACCTAGATAGAGCGAATTCTGTGAGTATTTGCGAAATGTGGGGCCATGGCGTTAAACGTTGAACAAAACGTTGGATCGTAGAATTTTCTCACGGATATAACGGTATTTGTCAATTGTTTGCCGTACTCAACTAGCCTCGTGCTTACCAAGCGGAATCAGCCGTCGGGCTTTTAATGCCATGGCTCGTTTTCGTCGGAGTCGTTACGGCCGGGCAAGCCGTGTAGGCTGTATACCAATGGAGCCCTTGTCAGAGCAGCGGAATTTGGATTGACCGGCTGTGTCCGAGCCTAGTACTCGACGCCTATTAGGCTCATGCCTGCCAAGCATTCATGCACATGTATCATACACATCGCTCATCTTGGCTGCATGGTCAATACATCTGGGTCCTCATCGACTCATCTCTCGGCCATAGTCGATGAAGACCTTTGGAAAACTTGGATTGCACCCACGTTTGTGCGTGTGTTCACCCCGGTGCCCCCAAACGGGTTTTCCTTGGATAATAGAGAGTATGGGCATCTCGGTATGTTAATTGTTTTCTCGTCATCCTTTCTCTGCCTCAAAGTGTGTGGTGTGTTTGCTGCCAAGATGTTATATTGTGCTAGGAACACTAACCTCCAGGCATCTTTGCAGCTCTCTGAGGCTTGTGCTACTGCACATGCCGATCTCAGTGGCAGCAGACAATAGTTTCATGCAGTGAACGGCTTCTTTATCATTGAATCCTCAGGCCTCACACCGAAGCTCGTGGGACACAGTTCTTGGTGATTACATCATCGTTACTGGCAATTCCATCATCTCTCTATCATGTCGGTATTCCCCTTATCTGCAAGGCAAGGCGTGCCGTCTGCTGCCTGAACATTCATCCTATTCTCAAGTAACGAACAAGATTACGGTCATGAATCTAAGTTGTTGACTTGACATGATCCTCGGGAATCGGAACTTAGGAGTCCCTCCACTCCAGATGCGAACGTAGCTGCTGTGAGTCACCTCAATTTACGACCACTGCGAACATCGGTATCTTTCTGAACCCCTCCATGATACTACGACAGCTTCGAACATCACATGTCTAGCCTTGATTTTCATTTTGATGCATTACGAAGATGAATAGGTTGTAGACGTACATAGAGGGTGATGCAATCCCATTTGTACTAATACACTGTAATGTAGGTATTACGATCTGTAAAAGAATTGACAAAAAATGTGGTACATTCTTCGAGCACTGTGGAGCTCGTCCATGAGCGAGGAACGACGGGCCTGAATCTCGGGATCAGATGAACACTACGATGGATCTTGTCTACCGGTATGATGCTAGCTACGCGCCTATGAGAAACCTCCCCTCCCTGAGCAGGGTGAAAAGCGCGCTTAATTGGATACATCAAGTGATTGTTGGCAGGCGGGGACTCAAACCGGGTGAACCACTCGATGTAGGCGAGATGTGGCGGCGAAACGTGAGATGGGAAGACGAGTTTCTCAAATTTCGTCGGTAATTTGAATACAATCCGAACTTGGCCAACACGATAACCTGATTGTTATTCAGCTCTCAGAAAAGCACAGGGATCGGTACGAGGTACTACTACCTTTAACCCTAGATTCCTTTCCATCCTTCTCATCAATTAGAACAGTATCGAAACGATCCGGCACGGTTCGACCTCTTGAGTCTAGATGCCTTGGACGGATATGCACGCAATCGAGAGTCTCCAGTACATCATCGCGCCCTTGGGCATCCGGATTCCAGAATTTTATCTTGTAGAAAACTGGCACATTGCGAAATGTGAGTCTAAAACGAGGTACAAGCGCTCGAATTTGATGAGTGCTCAGCGAAGGATGCGATGTTGTGAGAATAAATTCCGCAAGGGCCTGCCGGAATTCGACGGCTCCAAACTGGGACGGGATGCGATCAATAGGGACCGCCTTCTCATTGGGAAATCGGGCGATCTTAATGTGAAGATGTCGAGGTATTATTGGATGATGAGCGGAAGAGACAGGGTGTCCCGCATGCCTCCATTGCACGAAAAGTGTATGTCGTTGTATTTTTTCGCATCGCTCGAGCCACGAAGTCATTTGAGGGTATTCGTCTTTGCGATTCGTTGAACGATAGGCATTCTTTGTGAGGTCTATGTGGAGCCGTTCCGGATATGCTGTGTCGTAGTTGTCGGTCGTGCCAAATAACTTGATAGAACGAACATAATGTGTCAAGGCATGAAGCTTGGGTAGCTTGAAGTCTTGGCGGGCACCAATCTCAAGGAAGATTGCCTTGTTTTCGTGAAACCGTGCGAGCACATCGTTCATATACTCGAGAGTGGTCGACGTATGGGAAGGGTACTGCGCTAAATAAACGAAATCAAGCAAGGCGCGGACTGCACGGATCAAGTGGGCTGGGGATCGCCTTCCCTTGAGAGGCAAGTCGACAATGACGCCGAGTAATACTCGACAAATATCTTTATGCTCCTGACCGGTTATGCGTGACATGTGGGAGATACCCTTGGAAAAGAGTCGAATGTTGTGGTTAGAGGGAAGTCGACGAAATCGAGCATCAACTTCGGCCACACCGAAGGCTGATTTGATCCATGAAATCATGTGTTTTACCATTCCTTGGTAAAGTTGGTGTAGATTGTCGGGCGTGATGGATATGAAGATGTTGGAGAATGGAAGACCTTCCCAGAAGGGATGGCGCACAGGCTTAATGCCGGTGGCCTTGCATGCTTCGATGTACGCGGCTGGCCCTCGGTCAATCGTCGACAAAGCCTTCAGAATATCCTCCAAATTCCGATTCTCGTAGACAGCAAGTTTGCCCAAGTCCTCCCGTGGAATGTGGCATTTTGGGCATTCAAAATTCTTGCAACAGGCCACGAGGCACTGCTCAGGATAGTCGCCCACAAAGGCAGCGAGAATGGGGTGGCATCTCCGAACCACGCCATCGCCAGACGCCATTTCCAGACCTGATATGCCGATGCCTCGGATTGGTTGTAGAATTCGACGCATACATGCATGGAACAAATTCGCGGATGCCCGACGCCGAGTTTCTTTAGACTTGATATGATCAAGGCGCTCAGACGGAAGATACCCAAGGAGGACATAACCACGACGAGAGGGTTTACGACGGATTTCTTTGGGAATGTTCCCAATCGTAAGATAAACGGGGTAAGCGGACTTGCCGCGAAACAATGTGAGTTGCGTCTTGTCGGTCGCGATGATGACTGGGATGATGGTGGCTCCAGGCTTCTTCTCCTCCAAAGTCTTCTAATGAAAGTGTCAGTCCTGAGATTTATGATCGAATCGGTCAAATTGTGGTTGAGCTTACTTGCACCTGCCACCACCAATTCCCTGTATAAAATTCATGAAACATCCTGGTCTTTTCCTCTTCAGTCGTTTGCCCATCAGTCTTTTCCTCAACGACATATAGCTTCTTCGGAGCATACGCCATAACTGACACAAATTCGGGATCTCCATATAATGCCCGAATGCATTCGATGGTATCGCGTAAATAGGCCTCATAACACTCTCCATCAACGAGGATTTCGTGACGTGTGAATACAGGGCGACCAGGGAGCTTCTTATCTATGATATCATTGATCTCGCGAGCACTCTTGAACGAGAGCCCGAGTTTGTCACAGACCTAAGCAAAGTTTGCATTAATGTCAACGCTGGTTATCGAAAAATCTCGAGCAAAGAAACATTACCCCATCAATCTTCAGCAATTCCGTGACGGCAGTAGAGCCTGGTCCCCGCATCTTTGCCCATCGTGCAAACTCCCACTCAAGTTTGGACCGAAAAGGGTGCCAAATATTAGGATTTTCCGTGGCATCTATCATGTCGCGGTACTTAGCGTTGTTGGACTTCCCTTCCTTCCGTATCGCAGCGCCTGCCTCACCACCAAATGGGACTTCAATAGGATCACGCCACAACGGCTTTTCTGCCTGGATGCGATCGTCGAGAGAGTGACGCTCCTCTTCGTCCATATCGACATTGTCGAGGTCTGGCGTCTTGGCTTGGTCTATATCATCGACGTCTGGTTCCCATTGCTGTCCTTCTCCCTGCTCAGAATCACTATCCGATTGCTCATCTTCAGGAGGACCAGGCGACTCTGGCCTTGGAGTAACGTTCTCATCATCTTGCGCCCATTCGAGGTCGTCATCGTCGTTAGTGTCAGGATGTGTAATTTGAGTCAGTAGAAATGATGGCCCAGGAAGTACGTCTGAAATATCTTCGTCGCTATGAAGCTGTTCGTCTCCATATAGATGTTGACGTGGGAGAGTGCTTGGTCCGGGTTCTGGTATGTCGTCCGTGTAGTTGTCATCGTGGAATTTATGACACCGAGGATCTTGTGAGCTCGTGAGGTGTCTTGCAAGGCCATTGAAAGAGAAACCTTGGTTTCTGCATCCTGGACAGTAGTAGGACATGCTCTGAAAGTTAAAGTCGGGTGCTTCAGTGGATCATGGGCGTTGTAGAGAAGGTAGGTTTGATAGGATAAACAGATGAAGGCGTCACATAAACGGACCAAGTTGAAAGCCCGTACGGGACTCCGCGCCAACCCCATGGAAGACTAACAGGACACCGTGGGCCGTTGAGAGCAGATAGGGACCAAGGCCTGAGATCTGGGTCAAGACTGCGCGAGCTGCGTGAGCATTTAAAAGGAGGTGTTTCCTTACCGAAGTAAAACATCTCATTTTATTGTCTTTTGCTCACTGGCTGGGCTTGCTTAACTCGAAAACTTCACACTTCGTTTGATTTTTATACACACCCCGTTCATACCTTATCCCGCTACGATGGTCAGGGAAGGACTTCGCAGCACCTATGCACGGCGGTCTGCTGGTCAGGCCAACGCAGGTTCAGGCATACAGATACGCACTCGGCACACTCGTTCATCTAAATCCGCCGATTCTACCGATTCTCCTTTCAAAACCCAGATGGACATGGATGGCCTGGAAGAGTCTCCGTCGCAGGTCGAGAACTGTGAGCGATGTTTGACATTTTTCCGTCAATGCCTCGTGATTCACTGACTGTTGATGTTCTAAGCTTCTTTCAGGCCCGCCAGGAAGGCAAAATCCAAAGCGATGGAAATTCGTGGTCAGTACTTACAAACCGTCCTTGAACAGACTCCGCCTTACTCCGCCTTACTCCGCGCGGCCCAGTTTGGAAGCAGCCTACTCGTACCACGAAATGCCCCTCGTCCCCCACTGATCTTCCCCGGACCAAGAAATCTAAGACGGGTGAGTAGTCTGTAACTATTCAATCATTCTATCTAGATTATAATACAAACCTGTCTTCAGCTGCCTCAGCCTCTGCGGCTCCTTTTACACAAAGTCAGAGACTGGATTCCCCGAAGCCCGACGGCAAGCGGCCACCTGAAGCAGGCGGCGAAACCACAGAAGAAGACGAGCCAGTTGTTATTGAGCGCTCCCAAGCTTTGAGGCGACAACCAAGCGTATTTTTCGTGAAAGGTCGGTACAGTTTTCCAGCCTCGAATAGTAGTATTCTCGCATTGACGATGGCACAGACTCGGCTGGTCGGGTTGTCACCATGCCTGAGGAGTCCAGCGAAGTCCATTCTAATAAAGGGGCCTGCAACGGTAAGAAAATTCATCACCGGGAGCTTCGTGTCTTTCATTGATAAGTTACCTTTCCAAGACGGTGAAGACACCATGAGTATCGACGGGGAAGGCGCTGCGGATAGTCCATCTACTGTCTTCTCCAACGACGACCCACCCCTCATAGAAGCAGAAGTCACTGACACCGAAGAACAGAGTGAAAAGTGGGTATCTGAGAGCGAAGCACCGGAGAAGCCGTTGAAGGTTAGAAGCGAGAAGGCACTCAAGAGGCAGTTGTCATCAGCTGTAAATTTTTGTCCGATTCATGTCCACGGCTTACTGCTGATGTATATCTATCATAGGAACCGATATGGGCCTCAGACATCGAGAATGATTCTGGAGAAGTAGCACGGATGATTGACAAGTCTTTAATCATTCACGACGACGAGTTTGAACGAGATAGTACGGCCTCTGCAGACGAAATCGAGCCGAGGGCGCGTAAGACCGGTGACGTTATCAAGAAACCCGGGCCCAGTGATAGGAAGAAAGTCGACATAGTCATCAAAGCTCCTAAATATAACGTACGATGGGCTGGGCTGGATGCTCGACTCGAGGTGCGCAGTCTACATCTGGAAAACCACCCCCTTGTATTAAGCTCTAATTAGCTATAATTGATGCTCTGCTATACTAAATTGTGAAAGATTAGGATTAGACATTTTT
>CVKZ01000012.1:1015591-1041088 GCA_001457955.1 Heterobasidion annosum | reverse complement strand
CCGCGGGCGCGTTTGACCTGTGGGGCCCGCTGCCGGCGGCCGTGTCGGTCTCCGCCACCCCACACCCCGCGCACGAGGTCGGGCTGCTTCCCCCGCCGTCCGCGTCCGCCCCGCCGTCTGCATTTGCGTCGACGTCGGCTGCGAGCTCCGCGCAGGCGGCGGCACAGGCAGCGGCACAGGCGGCGGCGGCGGCTCAGGCGCAGCTGGCGCGCGCGAGCACGCATTGGGGACACATCGCGATGTTCTATCTCGTTGAGCAGATGGCGCGGTGGGAGCGCTTCGTGTTCCGCTTCGATCGGCAGTTCCAGTCTGCGGCCGCGCTCAAGAGCATCATGGGTGCGTCCCCGTCCCCGTCTCCGTCTCCGTCTCCGTCCCCGCGGTTACGGGGCGTCTGCGTTCGTGTTTGGCTGATATCGTGCGTATGCGCAGGGAACGCGCCGCTGCTGAAAGAGTTCGAGGTCTCGTGCGCGGAGCCGATCTTCTACGGCGATTGGCAGTGGCTCCCGAGCGCAAACCCGCAGGTGCAGCCCGCGCTCCCCGCACTGCAGGCCCTCACGCTCCAATACACCCCCTTCAAATGGACCTCGCCCATGCTCCTCCGCTCCAACCTCCGGCGCCTGCACCTCCGCGCGCTCCCGACGCAAACGACGCCGCTCGACCGCGTGCTCCACATCGTCGCGCACAACCCGCTCCTCGAGGACCTCGCGCTCCACTTCCCGGGCCTGGCCGCACCCGTGCTCCCGCTCGCGCCGACGCCGCTCCGCGCGCTCACCGCGCTCAGCGCCGGCGGGCACTACCTCATGGCCGCGCTCGTCGACGCGCTCGCGGCGCCCGCGCTGGAGCGCCTCGCGCTCGACATCGACGCGCGCGAGCCGCTCGAGGACTGCATCTCCGGCCTCCTCGCGCGCTCGCAGCACCCCCCGCTGCGCGCGCTCTCGATCGCGTACGGCGGCGCTGGAGCCGCGGGCGGCGGGGGCGGAGGAGGAGGCGGGTTCGGCACGTTAGGCGGCGCGGGGGCGGCGTATTTCTACGGCAACGCGAGCGTCGTAAGTTCGTGGGCGTTCCTTGGCGAGCTGAGCCACTTGCGCGCGCTGCACGTCGGCAGCGCGCCGCTCGATCCGCTGTTGAGCGCGCTCGGGGCGCCGGACGACGAGGGCGTTCCGGGCGCAGGTGGCGGTGGAGGAGGTGGAGGCGCGGGTGGAGGAGTGGGAGCGGATGGGGGAGCGGCGGGGGGGTGGGCGTGTCCGTTTTTGGAGCACCTGGCGCTCAAGGCGTGCCCCGCGCACTCGGATGCGGTGGCGAAGCTCGTGCAGATGGTGGAGGGGCGGAACCCCGACGAGGGCGCGCTCGGGTCGGCCGCGGACGGCGGCGGCGGTAATGGTGGTAATGGTGGTGGTGGGGGTGGTGGGGGTGCGGTGGCGCGGCTGCGGCGGCTGGAGATGTACGAGTGCGCGGCGGTGGGGCCGGACGTGGTGGAGTGGATGCGGAGGCGGGTGGAGGAGGTGGTGTGCGTCGAGCCGCCGGCGGAGCGGTGTAGCTATCCGGTCGTGTGCGCGTGGCCGTGAGCGTGTGTATGTGTGCGCGCGTCAGTCTCTCTTTTCCTTTTTTTTTTACTGTCGGTTGGCCTGCCCGCTGTCTGGTTCCACCCCGCGTTCGCGTCCTGTCGTCGCTGTCGATTTCCTTTCGTTCGTTTGTCTTGGCCGCACGCGCGTCACCCGGGCTGTTACTTTGTAACGTACGTACATACGTACGACGTATCCTCATCTCTGTTGTCTCTGTTGTCCTCGTCGGTCCTCCCTCCGCGCCTCGTGCATTTTCTTGTGTATTATATAGATGGTCGCTTACTGACTGTGGATAGGATAGGGTAATTTTTTTTTGTTCGAATCTTCCTTTTCTTTCTGCTGGAATGGAGGTTGCGAATGTGTGGCACTACGAGTATGTGGGTCCGTGTGGGCATAGGCGTGAGACTTGGCCACGAGCGGGTCCTGCGGCCCGGTTTGACCGGCGTTCCTCTGGCCTCGCTCGATTCAACCTTGGAGAGACCCACCAGGACCTACCCTGACCTACCCCGCGGTTTCGTCACGAATGATTCACAGTCTGTTGAGGAGATTTATCCAGCCTCGACGCGAGAGCTGAGACCTCGAGCTATTGTCAACACTGCAGCTTGCGCCATGCGCCGTGCAGTAGGCCATCCTAGGCTGAAAATCCACTGCAGCTAGTCATCGCGTCACGTTGGAGGTGCTAGCGCTGCTGTGACGCTCGACGTTCGAGCGCCGCATGACTAGTAGTACGCTTGGTTGCTCGGGATGGCGTCGGTATGTGTGGACAGTATTTTTGGAGCGCGTGTAGGCTCACCGGATATGTGCAAGGGCCAGGGCGCGTCGGATATGTGACGGTAGTTTGGATGTGCGTCCCATGTAGATCGTGGTATATGCTGGTATATGTCGACCTGGCCTGACGTGCCACTTCTTGGTTAACGTCGGTGTGCACTGCGCCCGACAGGCATGAAGAATGACGGATTCGCGGAATCGGATTTTAAATCGCAACCGGATTGGATTATGGGGTTTGCTATTAGGGTCTGCGGTCGGGCAGCATCTACCAGCTGGTGGGGTGAGAGGTTGTCTGGGATAGCACGTCTGTCAACCTAGACTCGTCAGCATACTACACTGCCGGCCACGGTGTCTTCCTCACGATGATGTCGCAACTCGTGCTCAACTTCAACGATGCGTCGTCGTCGTTGGCTTCAATTAGTGCGGGACCACAGAGTCAGCCTGCGACATCCCATACAATGTGAGTTCTCGCAGATTCAGAGATCGTGCAATGCGCTGACGGAGTCTATTTTTGCACGCCGTGTATGCTATGCTCGGAATTCAGCGATTGGCTGAGTGACGTGAACCATTAGTGATGCTGCGTCCCCATGATCCACAGGGGCCATCTGCACGGCCACCTGCCCCCGCAACGAAGCGGCCGTTCCGGTGCAAAACGATTGCAATGCCAGTCAGATCCCGGAATGCTGTGCAGAGAGGGTTCCGAGCCTACCTTCGTGAGATCTTCGCGCAGACGCCTGAGGCTCGTGCGTGAGAGGATCGATGCCGTCTCATTGAATGTCGTGCCTCTGTGAGACGGTTCTAAGCACCGAGAAGAGGCACCACCTGCTGACTCGGAATTGGTGCCCGTAGCAATTCCGCATGGCGGTACTGTCGATCTTTTCATCTGCGCAGAAAGACCGGCCACGCAGCTTCTGCTCAATCAAATCCGGAAGTTGGCTATCTTATAATGCCTCCAGATTCGGCGTAGCTCAAGGTCTCAATCCTGCTCAAGTCCCATGTCTCTCAGCGCAAACATTCAGGGGGTGTAAGCTCATTCCAGCATTAGAATTTCTCCTGATCGTGCTCAGTGGTTCCGATTCTGCAGCGCTCTCAACGACTATCTGGAACTCGTCGCAGTTGGTAGGCTTCTTTCCAAAGCGGAACTTCGAGGCTCGACTTCTGACTTGACGCTGTTACTAGTCGTCTTATACTATGACCATATCATCACGCTCTCCATGGAGATTTCGCGCATATGGTCCCGTCCCCTCTCTAAACCAGCTCTCTGGTTTTTCCTGAACCGTTACTTGCCATTCTTTGGGCATATTGTCGTCGTCGTTTTCATCTTGGGAGGAGTCACCCCCGACGACAAAAGGTATGTCCTCGATTTGACACATGCGGATGTTTGGGGGTATCTCATCTTGCTACAGCTGCCAGACATATGTTCTGTTCCACCAATTCATGTTAATATTCAATCAGGTGGTGGTAGCTGGCAAGTCATGCACCTTGCTATTGTTCGCCTTGATATATTGACGATGCATTTGTTAATGCGTAGTACTGCTGATCCTGCGCACGTACGCATTCTACGGAAAATCGCGCCGGATCCTCGTTGTGCTCTCTCTTACCCTTCTCGCAGCAATAATACTTGCCTGTGTGCGTTCTTCCTCTCTGAGATATCAACCTGAATGCATTCTGAAACTCTGGAACGAGTAGTGGACTTCAATCACACATAATATCAGCATCGTGGTATCTGGAAACCCAATACGTGGATGTCACAGTGGCCTTTCATATGAAAGGTAAGCTTTCAAGACGGCGAAAATTTTCGTCTACTAACCTTATCCTTCATTATACAGTGGTGTCTGTGAGTAATCAGTCAGAATGTCTGGTCATTCAGGACTGTCGTTGAGATTTACTGCATGCAGATATCGCGATTGCATGGGAAGCACAGGCTGTGTTCGACGTGGCCGTATTCGCGCTCACTCTTTACAAGTCCTATCAACATCAACGGGACCTTAAGTGTTCCCTTGGGTCAAAAGAGGCAGGGTCGGATAAGATCGGTTTAGTGGAGCTGTTCATTCGTGACGGTACGTTATATTGCCTCGGTCATCCTTGATACCTATTAGCTTACTGTGAATACAGGAGCAGTGTACTTCGGGTAACCCTCGCAACGCCTATACCGTACAGGTTTCTGATGCTGATAGTATTGAATTATACAGGGTGATGGCATTCGTAAACGTCGTCAACGTTTTAACATTCTATGTAAGTCAATTAGACCTTGCTCCTCACAAATCATGCCTGACTGACGATACATGTAGTTAACAGCAGTGCGTTTATCAGTCGCGATTGCATAATTGTGAAATCAACTGTTTGTCATAGGATATACTGCGCGGGTTCTTGTCGACATTTGCCAGCTGGTGAGTATAGTCCTGCGAGAACTGCTAGTAAGATCTACTCACACACTCACGTATCAACCACACCAATAGTATCTCCATCACAATGATGTCGAGACTGATACTGAACTTGCACGACGCCTCCTCGCTCCTGCCCTCTACTCACCGAGCGACGCAATCGATGGCCTTTGCGTCCATACATGGCCCTGTTAACTCTGATATGCTTCCGAGTCTGAGGTCAGCGGATGCGGGCGATGATCAGGATGATGATGAGATTCAAGAGGTCGAGCGAAGTCACTCCGAGTGGCCACCTGCAAATGGAATTGATCAGGCATGACGATCGAATGGCGGTGCGGCTGATAAAACATATGGGGCGAAAGCTTGATTGAGCGAGATCACCAAGAGGCGTGGGTACCTAAAACAATCTACTTTAGGGACAATTCACATGGACCTTATAGCTTGAAGCTTGAGGCTTGATATCCATAGATTTTTCTTCCTTGTTGTTTTATAAATATACCTCTATGACCTATTCAGCCTCCCTGTGTCGCGACTTCCACCATGCGCGAATCGGTCATTGCTTTGCCCTGACACTTGTTGCGTGCTTGGAATTGGATAGCCATCGAAGTACGACATAAGACAGCCGAGGGGTAATTAATTAATGGACATCCTAAGCACATAATATGTTGAAACGGACACTACTCACACAAGATTGCTGCCTCAGATAGACCATCCTCCTGTCGGGGAGACACCAATAGCTTCGGCCCAAGGAGGCAAACTCGGGAACAAAAAAATCATGCTTGAGGTCTATGTACAGTATTGAATGAACACCTTCTACTCACACACGCGTTACGGAGGGTTCACGGCTGTTCACGAAGAGTCCCCGACCCACGAAAAAGCGGTTATTGTCCAACATTGCTACTCACCTTCATTTTCCTCTGGCAATTTTCTTCCGAATCAGTTGCGAGGCTATGGTTGTGGCCACTTTTCCTTTGGCTATCGAAGGAATGGCCGACGCCTACAGGCTACACAGACAGCGCATGCCCTTCGCTCTAGCCTGAGGTAATTGGGCCTGCCGAACGCTCACGGCCGTTGCCGGCGGGAGGCCAAATAGCGGCTGTCTGCTTTCTGGTGCTTTGCACACCACCCTCTTCCAGTCTCCGACGACACTGCCAATGAATCTCATTCTTTTCGCTTCCAGGGAATTCGTTAGCCTTTGATAATCAAGACGTTTAACGCTCATATGGTGGCAATGTTGGGTCTCAAGGATCACGGAAAGAGGTAAGTTGTTCTCAGATCTTCTCAGCTAGAGCAAACTCAGAAGCAGTCATCATGTCCACGCAGGACACCTTCACTACAGCTCGCTGAAGCACGGTACTGGTCCTTGTACGTCCATATAGACCATGAAAAATAGTTGCATGGGAGATAAATTCGAGCCCAAAGAACACCCCAGTATGCTGACTGCATCAATCATCTCCGGCAAATGGAGTGAGCGTGATGGCGCAAAGTATCTCATCCATCTGGCATAATTCGGGTTGATCTCGGCTAGTCAGATGAGGAACTTGAGGGGACAGAGAGTCTGATCCTTCTAGATTTCTCTATATTCTTCCGCAAAGCCATTCATCATACCTCTTGAGACCTTACCAAAGCATGCTGTTCCGATTCACTTCCGCGCATGGTCCTGCCGACCGTGCGATGATAGGTTCAGGGCATCTCATGTTAGAATAACGACTGTCAATAACGTCAAGAGAAGGTCGCATGATCCTAATCCATGCTGATCGTCCCTTTTTCCAAGAGCTTTACAGGTGCGTTTTATACCGCCCTTTCTTATGACAGTTGCATTGAGAACTCGTTCAAACTGCTGTGCACAGCGATCTATGTATCGCTCATTGAACCATTCCGTTATAGTCGAAACCAGATCTCATTTTGTGCGCCTGAAAGAGGGTGAGGGCGGCGAAGGTGGTAGGGGGAATACATTTTTGCCACGTCGGATTGGCGTAAGCTGACGAGGCTCAAAATGCGTGGGTGGAGGTATGGAAGGGTTGATCGTTTTTCTATAATCGTGAAACCGTATTGACGCAGATGGAGTGTCCCGTGCCTCAACGTCCTGGGCATTTGGAGGTTGATTCTGTGCAAGTGGAAGGGGTCCGTGGCTCTACCAGACGCTAGCACCCGTAGGTGGGATCGGAGGGTACGGTTTGCTCTTCCGATGCGCAGGCTCTACAGATTTCCGATTGCCATAGCATATCAGGTGTTGAGATGCTGTTCTCCGCTAGCTCCTGCAGCCGGTTTAACCCTTTGAGACATGCAGGTCAGTAACTCCCTAGTCTCTTATGTCGACGCTTGAAGCTGCGGAGCTGACTCAAGTTGGTACAGCAATGTACTTTGAACACCCGGAGCCACCCTCACAGCGATCCTTCGTCCTGCCAATCCGGTGAATTGATTGGAGATGATCCTCCCCTTTTTGAGACTGTGGATCAGGCTCTGCATGAACAGATCGCTATATCGCGCGCAATTTTTCTCGTCTTTGCTTACTGTCCTCCGCACTTTGCCGAGTTTGGAGGCTCGTAAGCTCTTCTCTCGGCTTCCACTTCCATTACATTGCGAGTGTTTGGAGATCCCTTCCAACTGCACATTCGATGGGTCCTCTATAAAAGGCCGGAGAGTCTCTCCACTCTTCACACTCCTCTCCCTGCAATCGATGCCTTCAAATTCGGATATCAAGGCCATGTACGCCGCCCTCGTGCCTGCGAGCCTATCGTTATTGTCGAAGAACACATGCTGACCGCACCATCCAGTACGCTCCATGGATACTTGGAGCTTGTCGCCGTCGGCACGTCCTTTCTTGCCCTGTCAACGTTAGGGGGCTAATTTTCAATGGCTCTCACTAGTGATTCTCTACTACGATCATCTCATCACTCTCCCTGCCGAGATCACACGGATATGGTCTCGCGCGCGCTCAAAACCAGCTCTGTGGTTTTTTCTGAACCGCTATGTGCCTTTCCTTGCACATATCATAGTTGTGGTGTTCACGTTAGCAGATATGACACCTAGCGACAAGGTGAGGGCTACTCATCTGCGATGACAGTTTGGTAGGGCTGACAGGTCTATTTCATTTCTTGATTGACAGAGGTACGCCGAGGACTTTTGCTCGCTATATTATCGATAGCTGATGCGGTGCATCTAAGCTGTAAAATGTATGGGCTGTTCCACCAGCTTTTGTTAGTCTTCAATCAAACCGTCGTCGCCAGTATGTTCTGCTTGCATAAAAAGCATCCTTTCTTTTGACGAATTTGGGTTTACTCGCAGCTCTGCTTGGACTACGAACTTTCGCATTTTTCGGAAACTCCCTGATAGTTCTTGCTGTGCTCTGTGCTCTCGGCGCGGCATCGGTGATATTAGGATGCGTATGTGGTCGTTTCATTCAACTTCAAATACATGATCCGTTGATGGTTCGTGTTGGATGTAAACGAGCAGTTGTTCTTGATCAAGCAGCACAGTACCGTGATCACTGGGGGGCCCCTACATGGCTGCCATACCGGCCTGTCATTCATGAGGTTCGTTCTCTGATCTACACCGAAGGCTTCGTCCGACTCACGTTTCTCTTGCAACATCTCAACCTTAGCGGCATCCGTATGTTTTCTCTTCTCATCTCATTTAGCACTAGAGTGTTTCATCGACCATTTCCGCATCGATTTAGAGATTGCTGTGCCATGGGAGGGACAGTTTCTATTCGATGTAACAGTTTTCGGATTGACTATCTACAAGTCATTCCAACATCGCAACGAGTCCGAGTGGGCCCGCGGCAAGATATCGTGGTCAAATCTAGGACTGATGGAGCTTATCTTTCGGGATGGTGCATCACCTACCTCTTTACACCATTTGTGATTTGCTGACTAGCGGGAACAGGTGCGATATACTTTGGGTAGGTTCGATTGGTTCTCTTCGCGCAAGTCTCATTACGAGCACACACGATATCACAGAGTGATGGCACTGGTGAATCTCGCGAACATATTTACTTTCTACGTATGTCCATTCATCTGCCTTCATAGCTTGTTAATAATATCAAATGTCATGCAACAGTTAACATCGGTACTCCAATCATTCATCTAAATACAAGGATTCTGCGCGCTGATTTGTGCTACTCAGGACCCGCTGCGAGGCGTCCTTTCCACCTTCGCTAGCTGGTGAGTCCGTCGATTCCTCAAGACATATTTCATTAAACATAAGCATTGATATCCTTCGTCCTTAACTATGCTAGCGTTTCTATCACGATGATGTCGCGCCTGATCTTGAATTTGCATGATGCGGCTTCGCTGCTACCATCCACTCGCGCCACGACAGTTCCGATGGCTTTCGCTCCTCCGAGGAATATGGCCGCCACCACGACGGGATTTATGAAAGAATCAACATCAGCGGCAGTCGGTACTGGGACTTTGGGCGTAGAGGGGGATGAAGCTGAACGTGCCATCGAAATACAAGAAATAGATCGCGGGGAGGGGCCATCGCGACTGGACTAGAACAATCTGCATGCATAGCATTGCTCGCGAATTAAGGAATGTAGTTATTATATACATCTGGGGTACTCATGGAGTCATCGCTCGGTCCTCCGTATTCGCATCAAAATCTATCAGGATCAATGCAATGATTCTGGTGGGCTCGTGCAGTGAAGCAGACATGAGAACGGCTGAATACATCTTTCTATCTCGAATACGAAACACAACGGCCGATACCTATAGACTCCGTCATGAACGATGGGACTCCATGAATCTTGGTGGATATTAGGCTTGCGACAATCCAGATGCGATCCTGCGAGGCTGCCGAGAGGTCGCGAGCACTGACTCAGCGGAGTAGGTCCAGAGAGTTGTTTGCGTTTGTTTGTAGCCGATCGGTGCTGCTCCTGCCTTTGCCGTGACGCTTTTCGTGCACGACGTTCAACTGAACGTTCTTTCGTGTTTCTGTATTATCTTAAGAACGACCCTGACCGTCTTTCAACCTCCAAACTTGATGTGTTGAGTTAATCCCTGATTTGGGCTCCCTTTCATCTATCATGTCACCTCGAGAATCACTCACTATCTCGACTCTCGAAGCCTCCATCCGCCTTAGATCCTATGCTGGTATCTTACATCGACTGCTTGTCGTCAAGATTCGTCTCGGAGATACACATTGAAGGATATACTGCGACTTCATGTCCGCAAATTACCTGTTATTGCCGGCAAGCAGGCTTACGGCGACGGTGATGAGAACATCAGCGTGGGCCCGGAACAAAGTCGCTTTGATCCTTGGACAGAGTGTGTAAGTCCTACTCCAATTAGAAACATCACATCAGCGTGCCACTTGACGCGTGCAAAGTGCATCTCTGTTCACTCGGCGAATGATAACGTCCGAGCGCCTTCATGCATCTCCGATTTCTCTAGTTCACTGAGGAGTAATTAGCCTTCGCTACAGGAGTAGGTTCAGCCTACACTCTCGTTGTGGGCCTGGTCCTGACCTCATGTCGTGCTCGAGACAACACCTGCGTTGTAGAGATCTTCTCCCGTGCGTCATTGTCCTACCCATGTGATGATATGTTCAGAGCGCCTTTTATCGCCGCCTGGAGGGACTGCATGCGACTGTGATTCATGCGTATCTTGCCGCCAATTCTGACAGGTATGCTTGCGCCCCCTCTCTCTTGTAGCTTACAGTTAAGGGCTAGCTCCTTTAGGTTCAATGTCTACATGCATTGCTCACATCATAGCCGTCTAGCCATCCTAACATTACAACAATAGTAGAGTGGTACGAGCGCTGGTGCTTTATTTTGGTCCGCCATTCCCAGAGCACAGTTCCACATACTCTCAAGCTAGTGTCTTCGTATGTTGATGTGCCGTCTTCCGCTGCTTGCTGTGGTGGCCAGGCTCCCGTGTCTGTCACCAGCTTTTCCAAATCATCAAGATGTATTAGGTCAGGATTTATTTTCGAATCGGCTACTCGATGCTGCAAGGATGCTCAAAGTTAGCCATTTCTTTTCGACGAATAGGTACTTGCCAGATTGATTCGAGGTAGCGTCGACCGAGCTGTTTCCGCAATGATGCTCACCACAATCTATATATTCATTCTAATGCGTCACTCGGAGGTTCAACTCGGAGGCGTTTCTGTCTAGAAATCAATTTTCTATTGCTCAAGCAGGCCCTGCATACGACTCATTGCAGAATCATTTCCTGCACGTTGCTCTAAGCGAACTTCGATAGCCCTTTGCAAGACGCAAACGCTAGGAATTTGCTCTCATCCATCACCAATCTCGTCCCCTTAGTCATGTTCGATGAAATCTTGCGGACGTTGGGCATGCAGGTAACCATCACTGATCATCAAAGCATCACACGACTGCGTAGTATGTCACTCTAAAGAATTGTCAATCAGCCTACATTGCAGAAGCCTCATTCGGATCACCAACTAAACAAGGTCCCGATCATGGTGTTATTTGTTCGGACCATATCCTCACCTCACCGTCATAGGTTGATCAGGAGACAGTGAGTAGCCATCACCATCGAGATGGGCGAGCATGGTGCTTCGATCTTCCTCTTATGTAGAGAAACTCCGTTCACTCCTCGAAAATACCCATGAACTAATAAGAGATTGACAGATTGATCCCGTCCCAACAGACTTTTTCATCAGATGCGCTCAAAGATCAAGCAATGCAATGCGCTATATAAGCACCATCAATAGTATAGCCCCTTGTCGTTATTGCGGGACTGCTCCGTTCCTTTTCTGAGCTGCTGACCATCTTTCACTCTCTTGTTTGGCCAGTCCTCCCAGCTCCAAGATTTCCTTGTTTTACTGTTTTGAAGCGGGAATGATTCCGACAACAGTGACAAGTGCCACCATAGACGCCGTGTAAGTTTCTCATATTCATACCTTCTTAATTCTTGGTGATTAAGCGTAACCTTGAAGCAGGATCAATGGCTACATGACTCTTGTGGCGATAGGTGCGTTACTATATAATCACCAACTCGAACATCAGTGGACCGACGGTCAATTTCGGCTAGTCATTCTATACTACGACTATCTTGTGACACTCCCGGTCGAGATACAGTATATCTGGCCAAAGCTGTTTTCAAAATCGTCCATATGGTTTTTCATCAACCGGTACATTCCGATTTTTGGAAATATACCAATTCTACTGTCAAGCTTTGCGAGCGCCACTGCAAGAGAACAGGTGAGAGGTTCACGACTCATTCTTGTCGACAGTTTATCAACTCTGCCCTTCCATTGGAAAGAGGTTCCGTAAAGCACGCTATCAGGCTGCTGGGTACTCATGGTAATCCTTATTCAGCTGTCGATCTTATGAGCTCTATCACCAACTGCTGCTTGTTTTGAATCAGACGGTTGTCGTCGGTACGTTCTAACCTGTTGATCTTTTTCAGCAAGAACTGTCACTCATTTGGGATAATGTTTGATTCCTTGAAGTACTTATGGCATCCCGGACGTATGCCTTATACGGTGGCTCCCGACGTATTGTCATGGTATTGGCCGTTCTTTTTGTTGTGCTGATACCTCTGACCGCAGTGGGTGCATTGAGTATTGCTCGCATTTCGGAGAGCTCATTTGACATGTTTGAGACTTTAGTGGTCATTAGTCGGGCAAGATAGCAAGTTTGTGCCAGGAGTGCCAGGTTGTAGTATAGCTATCTCATCTTCCACGTACGTCGACATTGATATTCTGCACTTTATGATTCTATTCTGATTTTGTCATGACGGTGGAAATTTTCATCGGGGTTTCTAGTGCTTACCGTGAGTTGATCACTACACCCAAACCTCAGACTTTTTTTCTCTCTGACAGTTCACATACTAGATGTTGCCATCCCGTGGGAGGCACAGTTTGTATACGACGTTGTCATCTTTAGCTTGACCCTGTTCAAATCATACAGTCATCGGGAGCAACTCAGATGGCACGAAAGCTTGAGCCGGTCTACTAGCATGGGTTTCGTCCAGTTGATTTTCTATGATGGTGAGCGCTGCCATTTTTTCAAAGTGCTGGTGCTGACCTCTGAAACGAGGTGCCATATATTTTGCGTGAGTGCAGAGTCTGACTTTGTCAGCAAGTTGCATCTAGATTCTCAACCTTTGCAGAGTAATGGCACTCGTAAACTTCGTGAACATTGTCCTATTCTTTGTATGTATCATACGACTTAAATCGCCGACACCACAACTCATCAATATTTGTTTTAGTTCACCTCGGTATACTTAACTTTTCAGTATCACCGTTCGTATCTCACATTTGTGTAGGCATTACTGAAAGGTGTTCTGTCAACATTCGCAAGTTGGTGCGTCATACCATTGTACCCTGATCGGAGTGCCCTGACCATTTTGCTTGCAGCATTGCTGTCACAACAATGTCCCGGATACTGCTTAATCTACACGAAGCAGCCTCAAAAACTCCTCGGGAACTCGAGAACACACAGATGGAGACTGCTATAGACCTCACTACAGTCGTCAGAGATGAACAGTGCGAGCCTTACATAGTAGATGTTGCGGATCGCCGTTTGCCTACATGAATTTCTATCACGAGTCGCAAGCAAACTGGGAGCATTTGTTTTTAGCGAATGATCATTCAGTTTGAAGATAAAGATCGACAGAACCAAAAAGACGAGAACGAGAAATGTGTGCATCGAAGGTTGTTCAAAACGATGTCCCAGGGAGGATTCGAGCCTCCGGCTTCACGGATCGTGCGCCAATAGCACCACAACGTGATGATTTAACCACTAATCGACAAGGACCTTACCATGTTATACTAAATGCGAATAACAATCGTAATGGAGGGGTTTCAAGCTTCCGATCACTGTGCCGTCGCTCCGCCAGCTCTCCTTTGCACGACGTAGTCATTCTGTTGTCAAATCTCACTCTGTTGCTCAACCCCTTCTGTCTGGAACTTACGTGCCTGTTTCTCTGCTCTTTTATTTGCAGGCTCCCGCTATCGAGTAAGTCGCATTCATCGTTTGTTGACACATAGACTTACCGGTGTCTTCGACTGCGCCGATGATGCAACTGATTTATACCATGTTCTTTTGCTCGCAACATCCGCCATTCAGTTGAAACCGTCCAATCCTATCATTCTCGCTCTCTACTAGCGAGTGGGTTAGCAACGCAACTTCCGTTCCGATTACAGAGATTGAGGAATGATGTGATGACTGGTGCCTTGCCACCATCGAAGTCCTTGTCCACTGTTGATACAAGAGCTACCATCTCTACCTAGGGTAGAGTTGCCTTCATCTGAACTGAGCTCTATATATAGCGACATTCGATCTGCAGCCCCCGCGCAGAGCTCCCTGACTTGATCTCGCAGAGACTATGTCAACGCTCAGCTCCTTGATTATCATCCGAGCTCTCTTCTGCGGGCAAGGTTGAGGAATAGCATTGCATCGGAAGAGACCAGATGAAAGGAGATGCTAGCGGAATGTGGCTAGCGGTTCACGTCCTCGTGTCCATACTAGTTGGTCTATCTCGATCGACAGGCAAGGTTCACACACTTGGTCGATCCTAGCAGTATATTGCCATATTGACAGGTATGCGAGTCTCTCTCTGCGATGTAGAACTTTCCTTGGTCTGTGAACTCATGTCTGCTGACGTGCCCACCCAACATGATCTATAGATACAACTTGTCGCAGTCGGTGAGCATTGTCTTTAGTCTTTGCACTATAAAAAAATTTCGAACACTGATAAAAAATCTAGTTGTCCTATAATGCGAAAACTTCATCATGCTGAACGTAGAGGTTGTGTAGAAATCCCCTTCTCGAGGCCCGCATTATAGCTCCTTCTGAATCTCTATGTGCTAAACAACCCTGCTGCCATTGCTAGCTTTTCTAGGTTGTCTTGCCACCTGCCAATGATTGCAAACCGAGGCGGCCTTTCCCGTGCGTCTTGAGGTAAAGTTCACTCGTGCCACACATCACCATCGCATTCGTATGCGTCCTATGGCTATCCGCGCAAGATCCTTGCTCCTGCTATCCTCTTCTGGCTCACAATGATGAAGTCTGACGTATGTCAGTTTGGTAAGTTCTGTCTACACACATATCTGGGCGGTGCTCGCTCTTCGGGCAACATGAAGTCCACGAATATGTATGGCTACCATCTTACCGTGTTGCATCAACTCATGTCCGCATCTCTCGTCATTTCAGCCTTACTCCTTGGGGTGATCTCGTAGTGGGGTCCGTAAGCGAAATCAGAATTGTTCTATATAGATTTTTCTCCAAAAAACTTGTATGGAAATTCGAAATCTGGCCGCTTCGTGGGAGGTTCAACTCGGCCTTCTCATTTTGGCTTCGCCGTTGCCAAGTCGCATCAAGACCGTACATTCCGTCGATGGTCGAGCCCCCATGCAAGGATCATGCCACTTGCATTGTTGGACGGTAATGAGGGGCTTTCCCTGTGATGAAGCTCACACAGGCACTGTGTCTTTTGTGTGGTTCAATCTGCCATTCCCTCGTGAAGATAGGCACTGAAATAGACCCTGATCATGATCCAGGATCTTTTTTTCTGGTGAGTCCGTTGAACGTGTGCAATTTCTACGTATATGTCACCCCGGTACTCCGAATGGTCTGTTGAATTCTGATCTGGGTATTCTGTTTTTCCGGCTTGCCTCAGTTTGTTCGGCGGCACCATTCCGGCAGTAAGATAACTTGACATCTGCCCCACTAGCCGCCCTTGAGAGGCGCTCTATCCACATTCTCCACTTGGTAAGTAAATTTTCACGGATCTCGACCCTCTATCATTTTCTGAATCTGCGCCGCTTCCCGAACAGCATCTCGGTGGCGATGATGTCGCGGTCGATACCAATCATTACGGAGCCATATCTGAATTGTTTTGACCCCGGCAGTGAGCGCTTGCAGCTGCCGAAGTGCCTGTGAGTGCGATCCAGGGCCCTCCATTATCCTGAATGTTCGCGCTGGTGCGGCAGATCCCAGGGTGTGTTCGGCAGCCTTGCATGCTCACGCACCGGTTTCCGTGGTACAGTTGCTCCCTGAATTGAGGGCGATTTCGTTGGCGTCTGTGATAGCATATTCACACACTCGGTCACAATTCTGAATGCCTAACATGAAATCTTCCAACGGAAGATGTCAAGGCGCATTCATTCGCGATCCGCTCATCTCTGGCAGAAAGAACAGGTTGAACACCTACTTATCGTTTTCAAACGACCTCGTGAGGACCTCAAGTCCACTCCTTCCTCGAAGCCTCCTGAATATCATGCGTGCGTCTTCTTGATGCCCTCCCTGAAGCTTCTAGCTTGACCGAAGGATCATCGTCGAAAGAAGGAGCAAAGTCGTCGAGAGTGCGCGAAGAGAAGTGAACATAAAGCCAATATGGTCGTCTTCGTTGCAGGGACCCATAGAAGTGGCATGGAGACGCTGGGAGCGACCCCGAGCGCTTCGGTGGTTCCACCGACGCGCGCGCTATGCCCCGTCAGCATACCGGCACGCCCTTCAAAGGTAGCGTACATGACCCCCGACGCGGCAACGGTTCTCGTCTTCCAGCAATAATGGCTCAATTGTGGCGGAAAGCTGCCGCGTCCGTGTTCGTAACAGCAAGTTACTAAAAGAAGCAGATGGGCGTGCGGGCTCGTGTGACATTCATCTACAAACCCTGTGAGTGGCTTTGCCGTACGCTGCCCATTCCTGCCTGTACCCGTCATCTCCTTCAACTTTCGTATTCAGCTCGATCGACAGGTGGAGCGATCATGATTCTGCTGCTCCGTGTATCATGCGAAAAAGCGCGCCATTAGGATCATCCCGACATGTCCGACAGAACTCGAGCGGCCCGGCATGATGCTCACGAACGTCGAGACATCCGAACAAGACCCTCAACGCAGGGTTTCTCATCAAGTTTCATCGTTGACAGAGTTTGACCGGGCGCTGGGACGGCTCTCACACGCGGAGAAGGTTCCGCGCGTGCGCTCCTCGATCGACGGATCGCTGCGGTGCGTGCAGAGAGGCCCGAGTGCGCCTCGAACGCCGTCATGCCACACGGGATGCCCTCAAGAGGGCTGTGGAGGATCGTCACGCACTCTGACCATATCGACGCGATCGCATGCCCGTTGCAGCATGGGTGCCCTTGATTGGTGCTGGAATCCAGGATTGCGCTCTCCCATTGCGCTATTTTGGCCTCGCCAAGACGGTACGGGAGCGGTGCGAGAGTCAGCAGGACCGTCTTATTTCTGGACGATGAGGTGACGGCGGCCCGTCTCGTCTCGTTTTGTTTCGTTTTGTTTCGTTTCATCTAAATCAGTCTCGGAAACGGAGCAAAGAAAGAGAGTGGGGGTCGGAAATGAAGCAAAGGAGTCCGATGCAGAGTTCTCTATGCCTCAGACGTACAACAATGCTCTGCTTGTCATGATTCTCCAGGGGCATGATGTGTCGTCTCCACGTTGACGTCTGCGGTGTCTAGATTGTGTCAAGCGGCTTGTGCCGCCAAAGGATCTGCGAAGACGGTCTATTTTGATTTTATCGACGTCGACGGTGATCCGAGGAGCCAACCACGAAGAGTGAGACGAGCGAGGCGTCCTGGATCACGGATTGGATAGAGTGGTGGGTCGATTACACTCAGAGTCCGAAGAATACAGGCTGTATGATAAGAAATCGGGTGTGACAACAGCAAGTCTTCTCTGGGCTTCTTTTACTCGGAAGTCATCTGTATCGTGATGTCAGGGTCACAAGACGGATCGATGCACGCTGAGAAGGCTGCTGCTCTGTATGCACGGCCTGGGGCAGAACCTCGGAAGCAAAGCTTGAGCTAAAGGATGCTACATGGGACGTTCGCCATGTTCTCAGTTGGCGCGCGGGAGTCCGGGTGCTGTTGACCCGTCTCTGAAGTCAAGAAGGACACCGGTCCACCATCGGACGCTTCGCCGATGCGCGCGACGACAACCATACCACAACCAAAGCATCTCTGCGAAGCAAAGCAAGATATATGAAATACAGGATAAACATCACTCACTCGATATCGAATGAGTCGGTGGAACGTGACAACAAATCGTACAAAAGCATCTGCCCGTCTCCTGCGACTTGGCGGCACCTAGCTCATGTCCACATCAACGCTTTCCCCGCGGACGACTCCTGGTGCCTGTGGGCCAAGATCAATATCGTCTAGATCGCTCAGGCTAAAAATCTCGTCCGCATGGGCATCGAGCCCTTCCAGCAAGTCACATTCCTCGGCGTAAGCAGCCAGCGCGGTTGCCTCGTCGTCGTCGTCGAAGTCTGGGGGTTCGACGTCGATGTCAGCTGATGGGAGAGAAGTCGAGCTGGCTTCTGCGGTGCACAGCGGCGGAGGGAGCCACAATGGGATGATGGAACGGTAAACTGAATGATCGATAGTAAGATAGAAGGACGCGTACCACCCGCTCCGATGAGCTCGCGTTCCCATTCTTCGACATCCTCCATGTCCGGATCGAGTGACGAGCCCACGTCGAGCTGGTACGAAACACGGTACTGGTGTCGCTCCTTCCGCTTCGCGCTCGCCATGATTCGCCGGAAGAGCTTCCCGTGCGGGAGCAATGGGCAGAATCGAAAATCAGCATGGAATATCCGTACGGAGATCAGCAGAAGCACAAAAAAGTAGACGTACCTCGTCATTTAGCATGAAATCCTCGTCTTCGTCTTCCCCCTCCTCCATTTCGGTATCTCCGTCCGCGTCGCCGTCACTGCTCGGCCCGGTACCCCAGTGACGACCCTGCTTGATTTTCTGCTCACGGGCGCGGACGGCCCGCTCAATATAGCGCGCCTTGAAACGCTCGCGCAGGAGCGTGTTCCGCTGGGGTTCCTCCTCGCCCTCTATTCCGGAAACAAAAAGACGTGTCCGGACACTAGAGGCGCGTGTTTTGTAAGCGTGCGAAGAGCTTTTTGCCGTTCGACTGTGTGACGACGATGGGGCTGTCGACTTGTACTGAGAACGCCGTCGAGCCTGGGCGGCGGAGACAGGGGACGAAGTGGGCGAGAGTCCAGCCAGAGGCGAGGATTTGTGCGGAGTGTACGGCACATCCTTGGAAGAGGGTGTGCTAGGATATGACAGGCTTGGTCGCGGTGTAACCTCCATTACTGTGGTCGCAGTGGCGCTGGCAGGAGCAAGTCACTAGGAGGAACCTGGCAGTGGTGGCGCGAGACGTGGCGCGTGCCGTCACAGCGTGACATGATTCGCGCGAGTGGCGGCGGCGGCGGCGGCGGCGGCGGCGTATAGTGGCGGGGAGCCACAAATCCGGAGCCGGCCGGCGAGAGCTGTTGTTGCCGGAGCCGCGGACATCTGCGAACGTCGATGGCCTCGAAACGTAACCTGAAATACCTCCAACGAACCGCTTGATTTCCGTCACAACTCTCCACCCAAATTTTCTTCTTTGTTGCATCGCCTGTTCCGGATCTACATTTGCTCATGAGTGTCGTGGTTCGAACCGATCTGCCCAATCACATCATACAGAACCTCTTACCCCCCCATGATCCACCTCACCTCGAGCGGTAGAGGTCCATCAAGCTCATTCTTCATGTTGCATCATCATAGACTCCGATGAATGCGGTGAAATTATCACCAGACTGCCTGGTGATCGGCTACGGTGGCGTCGATGGTCGGCAGTGGGGACAGATCGCAGGTATGCAAGATGGGAGAGAGAACTCTGTCTTTTGATTCTAAGCCAATAACGGAGCGGTTCATGTAACCATACGGAAGCAGGCTCAGGCACTGGCCGCCTTCTCGCGCTTTATATCTGTATGGACGGCTGGGAGCATCTGCCATGCACACAGCACGCTTTGCCCTCTGTCACGCTGCTTCCTTTGCCGCTCGTCACCCACATCCCCATGGGCGTGATCCGTGCCTCCGTGCCTTCGCGCCCTCCTGTCGACCGCCGATCTGGCTAGCACCATGACCAGCGACTGTCCCATGGCCTATAAGTACAATGCGCAGCGCACCAGCCAGATGCCTCGCCGTTCCAGACTGTGTGGACAGCCTATCCCACTTTGGCTCCCACTATGCTGTTTCCCCTCGCCTCCCAGACGCCCGCGCGACGCTGGTACGCTCTTCATAACGTCCTTCATTTAATTCATTGGGCCCCGTAATGAACTCGTCGACGTCTGTTCACAGTGCATCGGCGCAGCGACGCCGCCAGGCAAAGATGGACGCCCTCGCACCCACGTTCGGCGCCGCGCTCACGGACGCAGACGCCAAAGTGCACTCGCTGACGCTCGCACAGCTCGTGGACGCTCACCGCGCTGGCTCCGTCTCGACCGCCGACGTACTATCCGCGTATGGCAAGAAGGCGTTCGCGGCCCAGAAGGCCACCAATTGCCTCGCCGACGTCATGTTATCAGATCTCCTCATTCTTCACCCGAAGCCGGACCCCGCTCCCGCTCACATCGACGACGACGACGACGACGGCTTCTGCGACCCCTTCGCGAAGCTCAAATCGGATTCGCATCGACACTCGGACCCGAAGCTGGACGAAGATCGGGGTCGTGCTGGGGTCCATCGTCTGCCCAGGGATGGGCACGCCGTCGGCAACGGCTGGCACGAGGACGCCGTGACCAAGACCGAGCCCGAGCCCGAGCCTGAGGACGATGCGGATTCTCACACAGACACGCACACCGATACAGACACGAGCGCAGACTCGGACGCGGACGACCGCCCGCTGTCGGGCGTGCCGATCAGCGTCAAGGACTGCATCGATGTCGCGGGCTGCGCGAGCACCCTCGGCTACACGGCCTTCGCGCACACGTCCGTGCGCACGTCGGCGCCCATCGTCCAGCTGCTGCAGCGTGCGGGCGCGCTCGTGCATGTCAAGACGACCGTCCCGACGGGCCTGTTCTCGATGGAGACGACGACGTCGCTCTTCGGGCGCACCAGCAACCCATACAACCCTGCGTACTCCCCCGGTGCGTCGACGGGCGGCGGCGCCGCATTGCTTGCGCTCGGTGGGAGCGCGATAGAGATCGGGACGGATGTTGGGGGGAGCGTAAGAATCCCCGCGGCGTTCTGTGGTGTGTATAGCAT
Source organism: Heterobasidion annosum (assembly GCA_001457955.1). Taxonomy (NCBI): domain Eukaryota; kingdom Fungi; phylum Basidiomycota; class Agaricomycetes; order Russulales; family Bondarzewiaceae; genus Heterobasidion; species Heterobasidion annosum. The sequence continues at coordinate 1,020,400 of CVKZ01000012.1, read as the reverse complement.
GAAGGCTACCCATGGGAGGTTTCCTTCGACCGGCGCGCGCACGAGCACGCCCGGGCTCGAGAGCGTGCCGACCGTGGTGTCGCCGCTTGCGCGGAGACTGGAGGACCTGGAGGAATTTTGGAAGCGCGTGATGGGGCTGCGCCCATGGGAGATCGACCACACTGTGCGTGTCTCATCTTACTTTTTCTTTTGCCTTCCTCTCTGTCTCGCGCTACGCTACACGCGACTTGCGCCTCCCGCCCTTTCCTCCTGTCTGCGCGCAGTCCCAACGTACTGGCGACGAACGACGGTATGAAAGGGGCGCGGTGCGGAACAGAAACCTACGATCGACTTCCATGCTCATATCCCCCGTCTTGGACATTGCTTTGACAGTGCGTGCCGATGCCCTGGCGTCCGGTCGACTTTGGCGCACGCAAGCTTCGATGGGGCGTCCTCTGGAGCGACGGTGCGTCGATCCTCTCCATCGCTTAGCTCCTTATGTTGCACGAACTGACGACAATGTCTGATCGTCGTCACGCGTCGCGCGCAACCGCGTTTTAGGGATGATACCGATGACTCCGGCGGCAGAGCGAGCGCTCCGGATCGTCATCGACGCACTTAAGGCGCAGGGGCACGAGATCGTCGATTTGTGAGCGCAGTCGCGGCCCATATGTATCCATTTACGCTGCTGACTATATCACCTCCCGGCCCAGCGCCCCTCCGACCGTAGAAGTGCTCAAGACCGGCTTCCAGCTCGCGTTCGCCGACGGCGGTACGTCGCGCCTCGTCCTTCCCTCCATCTCCTCTCCTCTCCTCTCCTTGCCGATCGCTCACTCGCCTGATGTTGTTGGTTCCGTCGGGACACCAGCCGCACAGGTGTTCGCGCCGCTCGAGCGCAGCGACGCGATCAACCCCGGGATCCGCGCGCTCAAGGCGACGTTCGCGCTGCCAAAGCTCGTGAAGCGCGTGCTCGCGTCGTTCCTGCCCGCGCCCGACGCGGGGCTGCTGCGCGCGCTGCACCCCAAGTCGGTGTGCGAGGCGCGCGCGCTCGTGGTGGAGCGCGAGGCGTGGAAGCGCGCGTGGCACGAGCGGTGGAGGGAGGAGGGCGTGGATCTCGTGCTGTGCGCGCCGTGCGCGGTGCCTGGGTTGCCGGAGGGCGGGACGGGCGTGGCGGGGCTCGTCGCGGCGAGCTACGCGTTCCTGTTCAGCATCGTGCGTTTCGTTTCGTCCCCCTCCCCGCGTCTGCGTCGACCGCGCGTCGTGCGTGTGTGCGTGTGTGCTGACGGCGTCCGGTCTCGCGCAGCTCGACCTCCCTGCGGGCGTGCTCCCCGTGACGACGGTGTGCGCGACGCGCGACGCGCTGCCCGCGGACTTCCGCGCGTCCGCGCTCGGGCCGTCCGCGCGCGGCGCGTACGCGTGCTACGACGCGGCGGCGATGCGCGGGCTGCCGGTCGGCGTGCAGGTCGTCGGGCGGCGGTTTGAGGAGGAGAAGGTGCTCGCGGGCATGCGGGTCGTGCGGGGTGCGGTGGGCGCGTTTGAGGGCGCGTTGTGTTAGGCGGTGCGGTGGAGCTGGGGCGGGGTGATCGGTGTTGGGCCGTGCGATGGTCGGGGGAAGCGCGGGTGGGAGGATGATGGTGGCGATGATGGTGGTGGTGGTGGTGGCGGTGGTAGGTTTCTCGATGGGTCTAGCGTTTGTATTCATTAATTCTCCAGGGTCTCAACTCAGCGGGCCGCGTGGGTCCGTCAACGCGGTATCTATCATACCGTACAGCATAGCATTGCATTACTAGTATTTGCGGGGCGCCGCCGGTGTAGCTAACGTACTGGCGCCCCTTCCCTCCAGCTTGTACTCTCTATCTATCTATCTATCTACCTACTCTGATATATCATAGGACTTTCTTGTCTTGTTGGGTGGGTTTGAACGTGAACGTGAGCCCTTTTTTGGGAGGTTCGTGGACGCTTGTGGCGAGGGGTTGTAGTTTGGCTTGGGGCTTATACTTATGCGCAGGGTCCAGGGAATTGCGGGATTGGGTTCAGGGTTCAGAACGTGGAGGGTGACGGGCGCACGGGGGTCAGCTGCATGGTAGCGCGCGGCGGCGTCAGGGTATATCTGTCTGTCGTCACGGAGGGGCTTTTGAAGGCCCGTACGTGTCTGGACGCTTGCGATAAAGGATTTACTGGAATGGGACGGGGTGGTTACGGGAGATTAGGGATGATATCATGGGAAGGCCCGAAGTGGGACCCATAGGCGCACACCGGTGGTCACGTTCTGTCGGGCGCTGCCAGGAGTGCGCAGCGTTCAGGTTGGGTTCGGCAAGCCGTGCTCCGCACTCTGTTTCGTGTTGTGCTGCCTGTTGCCTGATCCTGAATCTGATTGATAGGGTGATTGACTGGCTTTTCTGGTGCGTTGGACGAACTTGGGCGCGGGCGCGGGCGCATCGTTGTCGGGCACAGCTGCACGGCAGCGCCGATGGGATAGGCTGGAGTGGCTGGCCGGGGCTATAATTGGACGCGGATGGATAGGGACGGAGGCGCTGATTGGACGGACGGGTGGGATGGGCGCACGGCGCAGCGGGCTTTGCAGGATTGGATGGAGAGGAGTGGAGGCCGGGTGGGACATTGGGATGGGATGACGCACGCTGGCAGGCGGACGCGTGGACGAGTTTCGAGATAGCGCAACGCGAGGGGAGAGGAGGAGGGTCGAGGCTGGGATGCTGCTGGGATACCCATCGGGTGAGGCGAGCGTCGTCGGACGGCATGCAGCGCTATAAGAGAGCCTGTGCGGGCGTCAATATGATGGTCTTGCCCCGAATACGGGCACGGACACGGACGCGGACGCGGACAGAGTGTTTCGCATCCACGCCACGCGGCGGCGCAGCAGCCTAATAGCAGCCTCGCATACGTCCTGACGGTCCTCCGTCGTCCGCCGCCAGCCTCTGCCATGCCCTGCAGCCGGACCTGGTTTTGAAGTTAAGTTCGTTGAAGACCGGCCTGCCCCAGCGTGTGCAGTCGTGTGCGCGCCGTTGCGTCCAGGTGTGCGCGAACTGCGAGTGAAAAGAGTGTGGCGAGTGGACGTGTGGTGGTGGAGCGCCATCGCTGACAGCGTTGACAGCCTGGACGACCACACCGCCCAGGAATACTGAGCGGCACCTGTCACAGTCGCCGCATCCCTTCACTCCTCTCCCTCCACCTCCATCAACAATGTCCTCCTCGTCCGACGGCTCGCTCCCCGCCCCTCCGCCCCGCACAACCACCGCCGCCGCGCCCTCCCAGTCCCCGCCGTCCTCGTCGCCCTCCCAGTCGCGCTCGAACTCTTCTTCTTCTTCTTCGGTCGGTGCATCCAACACGGGCACGCCCTCGTCGCAGCCTTCGCTTTCGCCCTCGCCCTCGCCTTCATCTCCCGTGGCATCCAGCACTTCCGCGCGCTCGTCCTCCTTGGCGCCCTCGAACACGCCGACAGCGACTACCTCGCCCTCTGCGTCCCCGTCGTCGTCGTCGTCCGGTGCGACGGGAAGCGTTTCCACTCCGTGAGTCGCTTCACCCAGACGGTCCGCGCCGCCCTATTAATGACACCCAGTGCTCCCTCTTCTCGCTCTTCCTCCTCCTCATCGCCACCGTCGTCGTCGTCGCTGTCTTCCACCTCTGTTCAATCCACCTCTGCGCAATCGTCGTCTGCGCTGACGGGCTCTGCGTCCGCGTCCGCGTCCGTCTCTGCGACCGCTGCGCCCAATTCCACGTCGGTCGTGTCCTCTCGCGCGTCTCCTACCCCCGTTCTGACATCCTTTTCGTCCTTGCCCACTTCGTCTCCTACGCGCACGATTTCTGACCTCACCTCCCTCTCGCTGCCGTTCTCCTCCGCCCCCTTGTCGTTGTCTTCGCCTACTACTCTTAATGTCCCGACGTCCTCCCTCCTGCGATTCCCTTTGCCCACTTCCGTTTCCTCGTCTGTGGCCGCGTCCGATTTGCCTTCCTCTTCGTCGGCTCCCGCGCTGCTGACGTCGTCCCCGTCCGCTACGCTTTCATCCTCCCCACTTGACCCTACCTCGTCATTCATGACTGTCGGAAACGCCTCGTTCACGTCGTCTACGAATTTACCCTCTTTCTCATCTTCACTAACATCTATCACCTTTTCTATCTCCTCCACAATCTCCTCAAATAGCCTATCTTCGTCGTCCTCATCCACCCCATCCACCGACCGTCCCTCCTCGCTGACCTCCCTAACCTCCTTCACATCCCCCAGCTCCTCCGCGCTGCTCCCCGAGTCGACGTCCGTCGCGCGGATAACCTCCGCGCGCGTCGTCACCTCCACCTTCCTCACCACCGTCATCGTCACGACCACCGGCCCCGGCGGGCGCGTCACGCAGGTCACGACCGCGTTCGCGACGGGCACGATCGTCCCTGCGCCCGGCGGGAACCGCTCTGCGTGAGTTTCCTCCTCGTTTTTTTTTCTTGTCGGTAGATGGGTATCTATTATCATGCTTTCTCGCTTCTTTTTATTATTTAAATTACGCTCTGCGCTTCGGTCTATCATTTTATACCGTTTTTTTAATATCGATTTTCGTCGTTCGGTTTTCTGCTCGCGTTCGTCGAGCGGCTCTCGACGAAGAGCCGTCTAAAGCTACATCTCCATTTTCACATCCACCCCTGCACCTTCCCCCACGCACCCTCTCCTCTCGCCCAGCCATCCCTTCCATCCACTGACCCCCACACCTCCGCCCACAGGCTCTCAAGCAACCCCGGCGCCATCGCCGGCATCGCCGTCGGCGCGGCCGTCGCGGTGCTCGCCGCGCTCCTCTGGGCGCTCCTCGCGTGCCGCCGGCGGCGCGTGCG
>CVKZ01000012.1:986429-1015491 GCA_001457955.1 Heterobasidion annosum | reverse complement strand
GTGGGACGTGGACTGATGTGAATGTTTTTTTTTGTGGGGTGCAGAGGATGTATACGTCCGCGACGCTTGATTCGGCGTCTTTGATTGATCGGGACGGGCATTCTACGGATCGGGAGACAATCCTCGAGCGCGACCCCGCCCCGCCGCCATAACCCTTCCACCGATCGTTCGCACGCTCATACCCCGGCATACTCGTACGCCCGCCGTCCTCCGCCCTTTCGTCTGGGTTTTTTTTTCAGACGCTGCCCTCTGCTGCGCGCTTAGATGATGAAGTTGTGTTCGGTTTAGCTTTTCCTATTCCCCTCGTTTTTTTTGCATATACCCGCTACCGCGATCCGGCGGCTCATACCTGTTTTCTCGACTCCAAAACGTCCGCCGTCTCGGCTACTCCGATGGCGGTGCACACACACCATCTACCTCCTCGATCAGTCCTCGACCGAACTCGACATGCACACTTGTTTGTTTGGTCGGAGTCGCACTGGATCTTAATTTGACGCCCGCTAACGAATTGCCCTCCGTCTCGTTCTCGTTCTCGTTCTCATCCTCGTTCTCCTTCTACTTCTCCTGATTACTACGCATATCGCACGCCGAACGGCTCACGCACGATTCCTACATGCATACATGTCCTCCACACACGACGAACCCTGCATGCGTCCCGCATTGACCGTACTGAACCTTACACATACTTACACCACACACCTACACACTTATACAACACGCTTACACATACACATACACACGCACACTGACGCTGACGCTGACGCTGACGTTCCCCCTCCCCCACACCCTTGTTCATATAATCCATATCACCGTCTGTCTGTCTATTTTCTAACGACGCGCGCCGCGACCTAACACCCGGCCCCGGCCCCGATTAATAGAGGTGCGCGGTCCCCCGCTTTTCTTTTTCTTTTTTGGCGTTCCTGACGTCGGGCTCGACCTTGCTTTGTGTATTAGATTCTGTCCGGTGGCACGCATGGCCTCGCCCTGCGCCCGCTCGCGAGGTTTAGCATTTAGGATGTATACTTATCGGTATCCGTTTTTGTTATCAATCATAGGATGTTTTTCTGTGTTTGCTGCGCACCTGAACGACCGTGATTCGTGACCTGTTGCAAGTGGCGCGATGCGGACGGTGTCTACGTTGACTCAATGACTCCAACCTCGAATGACAGAAAGCTTGTTGGGCGGTGCGATCCGATGTCTTCTGCAAAGGGAATCTCGATTGGACGATTGCACTCTCTGTACACGAGTGAGGTCTATAAAGCATGAAAAGGCCTACGAAAAGAGGGAAAGGAGAGGGATTAGGAAGGGGCAGTCCTGGGCAAGATGATGCATATGAAACAAAATTTTGCAAATCTGCATAACCCCTTTGGATGCGGTGAGCCGATCGTCGATTCAGCGGTTGTGCAGACAGGATTTGGATGGTAGGCACCTCGGCCTCAGGAGCGGTGCGGAAAAGCCGACTGCAGGCTTTCCTACACTGACTGCAAAGATAATCAATGGTCATAGAACACTGAGATTAGGTAGACTCGCCGCATGATTTTGAAGAGGATCCTTGAACTCGAACTCGAACTGACTCCGACCTCATGGTATGTGAGAGTCTTCAATCGTTAGGTCCGACCAGGCGATCGCATTGTGCCAACCTGACTCGCCACAAATCAGACCATCCACATGGCGGTGCAAAGGAAGGATCCAGTGTATCCAGTTCTTGATGAGCTCGCCAAAGATAGATAGACTGCTGCCTGCATGCCCGGGCTGAACGGTCGGGGGCGACTAACCATGCCGTGGCAGGAGCATGATGTGGACGTCCAGAGAATAATGAGGCTTGTGATGATTTTCAGGCGATGTAATGCATATTGATAACAGCTGCAAGGCTGATGTGAGGTTGAAGTTGTGCGAAGAAGACAGTGGCTGAAATTATGAAAGGAGCAGGGCGCGGCGCGGGCGACCGACGCGCGTGTCTTGCTGAGTCCTTACTACCACGACCAGCCACGACTGCCGACGACCGCCATGCTAATGTTCTCATCGCTCACGAATCATGATGACTTGCGCCGGCTATTGAAGCGGGCTGAACGAATCATCGTGAGCGTGCACCAAGGTATAACTTTTTCTATTCCTAGGCCCGAACTTGTCAACCCTTCACCGAGGCCGCCGAGACGGGTGGGAAGCCATAGGAAGATTTACTTTTTCACGCAGCGCCTCACCCTTATCTGAAGATAGAGCGCCTAACGCAGTTTCTAATGCACTTCCTCCACATTGTAGCGTAAATTCGGCGATCGAACACCCATCATCAACCCACTACGAATCTGTGTGCTCATTGTTCAACAGACTCACCTCAAGCTATGATGTCCCCTGCCACAGAACTGTGAGTCTCATAGTACTCAAGCATGTTTGTTGACTGGTAGGTTACTAATTCTGCGCCTTTTGACTCATAGCATCTCTGGCTTTCAGTCGAGTACTCACTTGAACATTACAGGTGTGTGTATGCTACTTACTGATGCTGGGTCTCAGTCTCCTCACCCTCTCCATCCTACCAGTTGTCCGTGCCTTCGATCTTCCGAAGACTTCCAAACTTGTCAAAGTCAAGTCTCGGACTGAAGATGGTAGATTCTATGCCATATTATCTGTCGATGGAAAACGAGAGAAAACCAAGATTGCTGACCCAGGCAGTGTTCCGGAGTGGAATGAAATTTTTTTCTTGTGAGCGTCATGCTCTTTGTTGTCTTTCATATTCTTTGTTGATAATGAATGATTATGTCGCTGACTACAGTGATGCGTACCAATTCTCCGTTCTGAAGCTCGACATCTACGCCCGTCGCATACTGAGAAAGGATACACACATCGGCGGCATCTCTGAATTAATCGCCGGCTTATGTCCGCCGATACTCACCAGTGGGAAATATACTCAGGTCCAGTCATTGCTAGACGTTACCATGGCGATCTCAGAGGAAACACCTGCCCGTGTTGAATTCCGTCTTGCAATCGTAATCGACAGACAACGAGCAGAGTCGGCCGATATTCGGAGAGACGCCGAGGTTGCCCTGGTCAACATGCATCCCCTCGCAAAAGGAGCTTCAACATCCGCTCTTGGCCTTGTGAAGGACTTCGTTGATAACTGGACGCCCCTCTTGCGAAAGGTCAAATTATTTTGTGACTTGGTGGATGTTCTCGCTGAAGTACGTCTTGGCCGTACGCATTCGGATGGCGGGATACTCATATTAAACCTTCTGTTAGGTTAACCCTTACGCCAAAATGGCCTGGAACATAGTATCTATACCACAGAAGGTTTTTGTCCATCGACCTTGACAGCTTGGCTCGCGATGCTGACGCAACATCATGAAGATCATGAAAATACAGATGGACCGCGACGACCGGATACAGAAGCTCTTCACGACCATGAACTCCTTTTATGACATAGTGAACGATCTGGAGAAAGAGCTCAAGAGCGTCGATTCTCTGCAAGACCTTCTGCAACGGATAGCTCAACAGACTACAGAATGCTTTTACTTCATCCGTGACTATGCAAAGACCGAGGGTTTCCGTGAGCCTAATCTGATACTGTGCGCTTCTCTTATAACTTTTTTTTTTGTTCTTAACAGTGAGTCGAACGGGACGGCACCTATTCTCAGAGGCAGACAACAAGATCAATGAATACTGTGCTGTGTTTGACGAATTCAAAGATGAATTCTACGGGCGAGTGTCAGTAAAGACTCAGATTGTGGCGACTCGTATCCTTGACGAAGTGCAAGATCTGGGTATGCGACACACATCTACCGGTCATTTCTTATCGAATTTCTGATCGCTCATATTAGCCACTGACATCAACTTGGACGACATCCCGTACGCGGATGACGCTACCTTTGACGAGGCAAAGGGGTGCCAAGCGGGAACGCGCGTGGGTATTCTGGACGAAATCACGGAATGGATCAACGCTGAGGACGGTCCTCGCATTTTCTTGCTATCTGGTGCCGCGGGGACTGGCAAATCGGCTATTGCACACACTATTGCTCACCGCTTCAAAAACATGAACCGTCTCGGATCTTCTTTTTGCTTTGTGCGTGGCCGAACAGACCGCGGCCCGGACAAACTTTTCTCAACCGTGGCTCGTGATCTGGCCGATTTCGACGAGGGCATACGGCGCACGCTATACAAGGTTGTCAAGGATAATAAAGCACTGCGGGTCGCGTTAAAGGTTACCCAACAGTTCAATAACCTTATTCTCAAACCAGTCGAGAAGCTCACGATCACTGGTCCCGTCGTGATAGTCGTCGATGCTCTGGATGAAAGCGGGGATGCTTTAACGCGCCAAGACCTCCTTCGGGAGTTGGCCAGTAAAATCGAAGCCCTTCCCACCAATTTCCGTATCCTCCTCACATCTCGCCCCGAACTTGATATCGAACGTTCGTTTCGAACGTGCAGCCATATCGTCATCAAGAGGATGGAGGATCTTTCGCTGTCTTCAACCGATGACGACATCAGATTGTACATTCACAGTCATCTGAGCCACCCTGATCTAGATGACATCGATGACGAATGTATGCGTACGCTTGTCTCGAAATGCGAGGGATTATTCCAGTGGGCATCCGTCGCCTGTGAATTTATCAAAGGCGTGGGCATCCCAGGATCAGCTCCCAGGGAACGATACGACATTCTGATTCAGGGTACAACAAGCGCAGCCTGGTGTCTGGATAATTTGTATAGGACGGTTTTGTCTCATTTTTTTCACCCAGCGGTCCCTTTGGTAATGGAGAGATTCAGGCTTGTCATGGCCCTCGTATTAGCGGCGTTCGAACCTCTTTCCATGGAGTCACTGAACGAAGTTCTCTTTGCTGTGAAGGAAGGAAACCCGGGCTTCAAGGCGAACGTCATCTTGGAATACATGGGCTCTCTGTTGAGCGGAGTGACTGGGAACGAGGCTGTCCGTCCATGGCATAATTCATTCCGCGACTTTTTGCTGGATGATGCCCGCAGCTCCGATTTCTACGTAGACACATCAAACACTCACGCAGAGTTCACAGTCGCTGTGTTGTACATCCTGAAGAAGCAGTTGACATTCAATATATGCCACCTGGAATCCTCGTATGCGGCAAACAAGGACATACCTGACCTCGCTAATCGCATAACGAGGTATATACCAGCTCATCTATCGTACTCTTGTCGCTTCTGGGCGAAGCACTTGCAAACCACAGCCGCAAGCTTAGACTCTGATCCTGATCCTAGAGTGCTCAAAGGCGTGGAAGTGTTGCTCAAAGACAAGTTTCTATTCTGGCTTGAGGTAATGAGTCTTCTTGGTGCCATACCTGTGGCCGCGCAAGCAACGTCTTCTCTCGTAGAGTGGAGTTCGGTAAGTAGCTTTTTCCAGGGTAGAAACAGCAAGCTGAAGTTTTTCAATGTTCTGTCATTGCCTAGAGTCTACCTACTGGACAAATATCCGAATTGGCGAATGGCATGCATGCGTTTGTAAACGCTTTCGGGTTACTCACATCACAGTCTACTCCGCACATATATCTATCTGCCCTACCATTCGCTCCGCAAGGTTCGACTGTATTCGAGACCTTTGGTAAACACTTTCCTCATGGATTAAAGGTCTCCGCTGGGGCCAAAAGTCATTGGCCAGCTACCCAGCATATCATACAAACACGATCTAGAGTGCTATGCCTCGCATTCTCATTCGATGGGTCGTGGATCGTGTCAGGCTCGGAAGATTCGACAATCCGGGTATGGGATGCGGCAACATTTGCTGCTCTGGGCGAGCCCCTTAAGGGGCACACAAGCTCGGTCTCTTCTGTTGCTTTCTCGCCAGACAGGTCAAAGATCGTGTCAGGCTCGTACGACAACACCGTCCGAGTGTGGGACGTGGCAATGGGTGCTGCAGTGGGCGTTCCGTTCGAGGGACACAAACATTCGATAACTTGTGTTGCCTTCTCGCTAGACGGGTCGCGAATTGTGTCAGGCTCGGACGACACGACGATCTGGGTGTGGGACTCAGCAACGGGTGCTGCTGTGGGAAAGCCACTTGCGGGACACGCTAGCTGGGTCAATGCGGTTGCTTTCTCACCCAATGGGAAAGCCTTTCGAGGGTCACAGATATTCGGTCTCTTCTGTCGCTTTCTCACCCGATGGGTTGCAAATTGTGTCAGGCTCGTACGACAAGACGATCCGGGTGTGGAATGTGACAACAGGTGATGCTGTGGGAGAGCCTCTCGAGGGACACACAGGTTGGATCAACTCTGTCGCTTTCTCACCAGGCGGGTTAAGAATCGTGTCAGGCTCGGATGACAAAACAATCCGGGTATGGGATGCGACATCGTGTACTGCTCTTGGTGAGCCTCTCAAGGGACACACGTATTCGGTCCGGTCTGTTGCTTTCTCACCAGATGGGTCTCGTATCGTGTCAGGCTCATGGGACATGACAATCCGGATATGGGATGCAGCAACGGGTGCTGCCGTTGGCGAGCCTCTGGAGGAGCGCATTATTTCCGTCAATTTCGTTGCTTTCTCACCAGATGGGTCACAGATCGTGTCAGGATTGGACGACAAGACAATCCAGGTGTGGGATGCGGCAACGGGTGCTGCTGTGGACGACCCCTTCAATGAACACATAAATTGGGCCAACTCTGTTACTTTCTCTCCAGACGGGTCACGGATCGTGTCAGGCTTGTACGACAGCACGATCCAAGTGTGGGACTCGGCAACGGGAGCTGCTTTAGGAGAGCCACTTGTGGGACACACCAGCTGTGTCAATGCTGTTGCTTTCTCACCAGATGGGTCACGGATCGTGTCAGGCTCGGATGACAAGACAATCAGGGTGTGGAATATGGTAACGGGTGATGCTGTGGGAGAGCCTTTCGAGGGACACACAAGTTGGGTAAATTCTGTTGCATTCTCACCAGATGGGTTGAGGATCGTGTCAGGCTCGGAAGATAAGACAGTCCGCATGTGGGATGTGGCAACAGGTGCTGCTGTGGGAGAACCTCTCGAGGGACATACAAGCTCGGTCAATTCTGTTGCTTTTTCGCCAAACGGGTTGTGTATCGTGTCAGGCTCACAGGACTCGACTATCAGGATATGGGATGCGGCTATAGTTCAACATGGCCTGAGCTATGTCGGTGACCCACAGGTGATGTTACGCTCGGACACCAGTAATCCTTCCGCAAGGCGATCTGAGCTTTACGGTATGCGTCCTGGTAAGTTCCTTCGTAGTTGCCTGACCTGAGACTACCCATTGTCTGACTTGGATGTTTTATAGCTTCCATTCTCATCTCATCACGTCCGGAACATGCCATGCGCACAGATGGCCTCTATGATAATCCTTTGATGTCACCTCAAAGCTACCACCGTCTCTCTAAACACCTGAATAACGATGGTTGGATAGTGGGTCCAGCCACAGAATTGTTATTTTGGGTGCCTGTTGCATACCGCGACAAGCTGTGGTCCGATGCAAGGCTGAGGCAAGTCATAGGGAAGGAATATGTGCAGCTCGATCTTAGTCAATTTGTTCATGGAACCTCTTGGCATGAGTGTTATCAACCCTCGAAGTCGCACTGATTTAAACCAGTCTAGTTTTATGTTTTCGCTATGCACAAAGTTGTTGAGTTGATGTGGCTGTACTTCTTGTGTCTGCAGCAATTATTCTGCCAATTTACGCAGCATGCCCACCGACCACTGAATTCTCGTTCGAGGCGTAGGCTGTATTTCTTACAAGATATCCGCGCAGAGTTGAAGGATATTCACCGAGAGTCGACATCTACATTGGCTGGAGAATCAACATCAACCCTAGTTTATAGCAAATCTCGCATGGCGTGATCTGCATATCAATATCCAGTAGGGCTAAAAAATAAGAAAAGGTTGAGCAGTCAATCACAAAGACAACCGCCACCTAGTGACACTGCATTGAAGCGGCCATATGCCTTGAGAACATCCAGCACTCACTTATGAATGATGGGACACACAGACCTGTTCTCTGCTTCCGTTTATTGGCTCACAGTAAATGACAGCAAGGAGGCCTTTGTTGATTTGACGAAGGAAAGCTCCTGAATAATCTCCTGAGATGATCTCGAGACTAATGAAATATCGTCAACAGCACACTCAATATGCCATGAACAAGGGAGAACTTTAGCGAGCCTGCTCACTTGAGATGGCCGATCCGAGCGGGAACAATTGATTCCGTACAATGTCAGACCGTCGCTCGTTTGCTATTGTTAGCCAAACGCAACTCAACCATCGCCAAAATCAGTGTGGTACATGATCATTCCACTAGCCACCTTAAAATCAATACGTGATCATCTTTCTATGGTTTCAATTGTTAGTATCATCATTCGCAGACATTCACATCCTCCTGTGACGAGTGCTCAAGCCGATGCGACCCGATATCGTGAACCACATCATCGTCTGTATCGTCCGGTTGCATCATGGTGTCTCTCCGTGATGCAAACACAATTGGTCCTGTCGCTTGGGTGGTAGACGGCAGCCGTGACGAGGTGCCGTGCAGATTGAGAATAAGTCGCGACATCATCGTGACGGAGATGCTGTCATTGGCGGTCAATCGCGGTCAGCAATCTCATTCTATTTGAACGCTCACCAGGTGGCGAACGTAGAGAGGGTGCCGCGCAATGGATCCTAAACACGAATAGTTGATATAAAAATGCTTGCATCACTGCTGGCAAGCGTACTGGTGCAAACTGGGAGAAATGTTAGTGATCAAAGCCTGTTTAGAATCAGTGCACGTACATAGAAGGTGAAAATATTCGCCAGCTCTGCAAGCCCCATCGCGCTATTGCAACGGGCACGATAAACAGCTTATTCGGCGGTAAATGTAGAAGACTTACCAGAAATACATCGCACCTGCATACCCTAGTGAGTCTAAGTAAAGCCTAGATAGGATCTGACGCACCATCGCGAACAATGAGCTCTGCCAGACCCAACGTACCCGACCACTTTTCACATGCGTCAAGGTGCGCGAGTGAATCCCTCCGGTGCTGGTTCCATTTGACGGTAGTAAGGATGAATACAGTCACATCAAACACGATGTGCATCTCCCAAGGGGCCGCGAGACCTGATAATGAACAGTGATAATCTATTTAATCGCTCTGACATTCAATAACAGTTGATCGAGCACTTACGCACTGCACTAAAGACCAGGTTGGTCGTCAGTGCAACAGTACACAATATGCAACGAAGGACAACTTTGGAAACGAGATGTTGTCGTGGCGGTCATGCACCAGCTCGGCACTCGTTACGGTGTACGCTGTGATTGCACTCCACTGTTCATCCCATGCATTTGATGTGCATCTGTCAGGCCTAGTCGCATATATATGGGGGACAGAGCTCACACAAGTAAGGGATAATACTATGATTAGGATCAGATATAGCGCTGTCAAGACGCGGCGCGAGTTCCCGAAAAACGCATACGTGCGCAGTATCAGCAAGACTGTAGAATCTATTGAAGCGTCATCAGAATATCAATTGCTCACGACTTACCGGCCACGACTGTTTGGTTGGACATGGTCAGGAAGTGATGGAATGCTGTATATGCCCGGTAACTTGTGGCACATAAAAGTAGAGTTAAGTACGACTCAGTGTTTCGACAACGGAAGACATACCTCTTGAACAAGAGTTCAGTCGGTGTGAATTGGGTGATGTGGCAAGATATTATACATAAATTGAACTGACCTTGTCACATATGGTAAACCCACCAAATGTATAGACCAGAACTGCTATATGCCCAACCAGCGGCACATAACGGTTTAAGAAGAACAAGAGAGACGATCTGGCACGTGGACGAGACCATATCCGTGTGATCTCTTCAGAGAGTGTCATCAGGTGGTCATAGTACAGGATGACTAGAAAAGATCAAGACAAAGTTGTCTGGTTACTGGCTGATATGTACAAACAGACGAGGCGTACCGATTGCAATAATTTGTGAATAATTGTATAGTGTGCTGTGCATAGTTGAACGTGGTCAACAAGCCTCGAGACGTGCATATGAGGTTGCACTTACACGGAACGTACTTCTGCATCGGAAATCATAGCTGAAAGGCGAGCGAGTCATAAAGGGTGTTTATATATATCATGGCTTAGTCTCCATCAAGGGCGGGCCTGATCACATCCTGTCATCAAAAAAGCTGTATAGATAGCGATCATTCTCCATTAGTCGTATTGACGCTTATCCCATAGTATCAGTTGCATTGAGACCCACCTGAACATAGGCGCATATAGCGCTAAGCATCTGCCATAAACGTGTTTAGCATGCTAGCCTGCGCTCGTCCACCACATGTATACCCTCAGCGACATTCAGACCTGTTATGATCTTAGAGAGACGCGCTGCAGTTGATTTTGTCACAGATTAAGGAATGATCTCATTATGGTTTCTAGCTATATAAAACATGCAGCAATTGAATCTACAGCTTGAATAATGAAATTATCAATATTTTCGCCATGAGCCTATGATCTTGGCACTCACAATCTTTTTGAGGGTCAGGACCGATTTGTGTCATAACATGAAGTAGTGTGCTACGCGTCGCCGGCATCGACGGCCGAGCGAGAAGAGGACCGGAAACAAACGGGCCGGCTTCCAAATTGACTCACCCTAACCCCAGTCCAGGTCTCACGCCCACCTGGACCCACAAAGTCACGCACGTCCACAATTTCCGCGTATGGCATCCGCGCTGTCGATTGTTGTGGGTCCTCCGAGGTCCTCCGTGTGTCCTCGCGACAAAAACTCTATTTCCCCAATCAATCCGCCTTGCTTCCCACCATGATCCCTCTATATAATCCCTAGCGACTCCCCTTCATCATCCGAGCCCCGTCTCGACTTTCAAGTCCTCCGCCAGCTTGATAGATCAGCTCCCCACGTCCTCTCCTGAGCTTCTTCACTCGAGTTCTCATCAACCCATCAACTCATCAGCAATGGCTTTCTCCTCCATCCGCACCGTCTTTGGAACCTGGCGCCATGTCCAGCCCACCGACGTCGAGTCTCAGTCCCACTCGCAACCCATCCAGATCACAGGGACATACACTACCACGCCCCTCGCCCTGCCCTCTCGTGCGTTCACCTGCACCTCCGAGCGCCCGGCCAAGCCCTTCCTCCCCTCCACCGACGCGATCGACGACTTCTTCGGTGCCTCGCGCACTACTCGCACCTCGGACAGCCGCCACGACGAGCGCCCCGTTCCCTCATCTCCCCCAAAGGACACCACGCTGCCGCCCGCATACGCGTACCCGCTCCCAGCACCCATTCACACAGATTCCACATTTGACGAAAGCGAGCTCCCGAGCTACGCCGAGCTCGAGGCGGCCCACGCGCGGCGATCCATCTCTGCGCAGGCCGAGCCAGTCACCCTGGCACAGTACTTCTTCAAATTCGGTTTCTGTGCGTAGCTCTTCCTTCCTTCCCCCACCGAAAGTCGTCCATGAAATTGACCGGATTTGTCTTTGTTTTCTAGTATTTCCCCCGCTGTGGTTCCTCTCGTTCTTCATATTATTGTCTCCCCTCACCGCCCCCGCGGGGTGGGAATCAACAACGACGGCGGCGGAGCGTGAGGCGCTTCTCGACGCCATGCGCAAGGCCGAGGCCAAGTGGGCGCGCAGGAGTATCGCAGCGGCTGCCATCCTGAGCATACTGATCGTCATTCTCGTCGTCATCGTCGTCTCGGCCTCCCATTCTTGAATCTGTGCCCCGCTCGTTCGTTCTTCACGCCTCCCGCGTACTCAAAATTCCTTCGACCCATTTGTTTTTTCTCTAACTGTCCTCGCGCCCGTCACGCTCCTTGGCCTCTCAATTGTTCTTTTCTGCTCTGTCATGTTTATTCTGATGCTGTATCGACCCTATCCCAGTGTATTTATAGACTATCTGTCTTCCGTTCTCACTCCTCTCTATCTTATGGTGTTCTTTTTTGTGTACAGATAATTAATGTTAGTCAAATGAAATCCACATCATTGTTGCGTGTGAATGTCAGCGTATGGGCGTGTTCAATAATCAATTTAGGTCCACGAAATAACTGCAAAATTGGACTCGAACCTCGCGGCGCATTATCTGAAGGAAGATCACGGGGTCATCCGGTCATGCTTCAGTCAGCTCTACGCAAACACATTCTAGACGGCTGTGCAAGGTATGATAGCATACGAACTGGGTATCTTGACATCATCTGGGCGGTATAGAAAGGTTCTCACGGACAACAACAAGAAAATTCTCGCAGCCGGCCCAGCCCGTGGGGCTGAGCATCCGAGTCGCGCTGCAGCGTGTCCAACACATACGATATAAGTAAGTATAAGATTCGAGCAGCCCACAAGCAACTGTAGCTAGCTCCACGCGAGCATCGCATCGGCTGCGTTCAAGTCATATGGCGGATCTGCGCCCATTTCCTTTCGGACGCCGTCTCCGCCACAAGTCCGCGACCGTGATGCAGATTGCGCTCGCTACAGGGGGTGCTGATCGTGAACGCGCGTGAGATGAGGCTTCGACTCGATCGGGACCATCTCGATGCCTGCAACGAGGACAAAGACCGGGGCGTCGACCGCGCCGCCGCGTACTATCAGCCACGCGCCGCCGCAGCGCAGAACCAGCAGAACTCGGACGCACCGTACGTGTCCTCCGTCTGACCCGCCGTCGTCGCGGTGTCCGCGCGCCTGCGATGCCACCCGCCCGCGTCGTCTGCGGAGCTGAGGAGGCGCCGCGACGGGTCGTACACGCCGACGGTGCCGTGCAGGACGGTGGAGAGCGGCGGCATGGCCATTGTGGTGCTGGCTTCTGTAGGGAGGGTGAGGTGGGAGGTCGTGCTGTGGAGGTTCAGCATGAGGCGAGAAATGAGGGTCGCGGAAAGACTGGGGCGGCGCGGCTGATGGTGTGAGCACGCAAGTTGGCGGTCGAGGGGTTGGAGGGTCGACGTACACGTTGGTGAAGGTCGTCGTAACGCCTTTGAGAAGTGGCTGCCATCCAGTAAGAAATGCGACGAAAGACGGCTAGATCGAGAGAAAAGCTCACAGATGCAAGCTGTGTTAGTTTGAGAGTAGGAGTCAGCGAAGTTTGGACGATGCGATCAGTTTGGCGACATACAACGTAGGACAAGATGTTTGAAAGATTGGACAAAGTCAACGCGCTGTGTTGGCTCTAATCAACACGTCTCCTTCAGAGGCGAGAGGGGAAGTGTTCGCACATGAAAAATATCGCACCTACAAAACACGCCTCACCTGATAAGCTGTGAAATGAGAAAATCCAGCGATAAAATACGCACCATCCCGCAGCAATGTGTTCAGCAGATGCCCCCTTGCGCCCAACCTAAGTGTCTTCCACAGCGTCAAGGAAAACACACAGGTATCGAAAACAAGTACACCGCTCCAAGCGACAGCCAGCCCTGTCCCGCCAAGCCTATTAGAATTCTGAGAAAAGCTACGAAATTTCCAAATACAACTTACGACGACCTCTGGAGGCGGAAACGAGGAATTAGATGCGGATTCGTGAATGTGGGGACGGCCAAAGAGCAAGGACGCACTGGGAGTCTGAGAGAAGTGTGTTACAGCCCGGAAATTCTGCGGGGAGACGGCGCGGGATGTCGTCGCTGGGCCCCGAGATTATCGACCACTGCAGGAAGGATGAGGGAAATCAGCCAGCAGGGAAAGTTCTGCGCACAATGGACTCACACAGCCGACGACGACGCTTGCTGCGGCGACAGCGACTAGGAAGCCGAGAATGCGGCGGTCGCGGTCGTAAAGTGCGTACATGCGCATGGTGCAGAGGACTATCAAGAGACCATCAGCAAGAGTCAGAATATTTAAATCGACGTCCGATTCAAGTCTGCCAAGATGTCTCTCAACAGCAAATCGGAGATCTGGATGCGTTATCGCTTGAAGATGTCAGGGACACTCACCGCCTACTAAGATCTGTAGTATTACAGCGTAGTATTGGTGATATGACTGTAGCTTCAGGCAGCTGCTCAGAAACGGTCAGTCTAGGGTTCAATCATAGTAGACAACATCGACTAGTAGTACTCACTACTGCAATATCATAGCAGGTTATTCAGGTAGCAGGATGAGTTACATGATTTTGGCGATACATTGACAGGCTACTCAATCACCTTGTCCTTATGCACCATAAGAAATGACTGGGCGAAGACCGGGACGTGTCCGACAACTGAGATATAGCGATTAATGAGAAATGTACATGAGGCCCAGCCCAGACGACGCTTGGGAGGCCAAAAGTGCTCAATCTCCGTGGCCAAGGTGAGCGCATAGTCGTAGTACAAAATCGCTGCAGAATCCAAACCATAAATAAAAAAACACGTAGCGCCGGCGGCGGCAACTTAATTGCGGGGAAGATCTGCACAGGGTGATAGACGCACTGAATGAGACAAGAATACACGCGTAGTTGATGTACCTTCCAAAACAAGACGAATGAATTGAATGAGGTCAAGAGGCTAATGCGCCGCAGCAGCCGTTTTGGGGACTCACAGGTCTGTCTCAGTTACACCGAAGCCGTCCAGCGTCGTTTCAACGGCCGACCCCATTCACATACCATACCCCTGGCAGATTCACAACTGGTTTGCTTGATCCCCACACCTCCTGCAGAGTTGGCGATCGACCGCGAAGAGAAGGAGGGGGAAAGCGGCTCGGTCACTGGGGCCAGACGAGAAGGGACAGTCTGGGACAGTGGAGGGGCCGAGGGTGATATACCCATCCAGAGACAGCGGGCGATATGTCCGCCGGCTAGCAACATGGGCGCTTTGTGCCTGAGCGACACGCTGACTCGAGCAGATCACTGTTTCAGGCTCCTCGACTGATACTCTGCGGTCCTCTTGAGTCCTCTACATTCCTACCCTGATAGCACCGCACGGCCCAATGTTGTTTGACAAGCGAGCATGAGCCTTGTTGAGTTGCAGTTGACTGCTTGCACAGCTGTCTGACGACGTCTAGCAATGTCAAATCCATCCAGAACGTCTGGGAAAATCTCGTCGGCATCGCTTGAGATCGCTTGATGTCAAGGTCTCATTTGGTACTTAGCTGACTCTTTTTGCTCCTAGGGCGCTTCAGCATCCTAAACGATTGGCCGCTTACAAGTCGTTGGTTGTGGAACGTGTGGCACCTTGCAAGCAGCCTGGCGCAAGAGTTCTACACTTTGTCCAGGTTATCTACCTGGCTAGGGACGGATCAATCGATGCAAGTCCCCTGATCCAGACTCCAGTAAGTCTCCGTAGCTCACGGTCATGGTACAGAGCTGATTTGATACCATCCCTCTCTGATCGCCTTCTGCCATCACAATCTTACAGCGTCCTACTTGACGTATGATCGTATCAAATGATCGATGCACCCTGAGTTGGTTCGGCACATAGGATCAAATTGCTCTGAAGGATGATCGTCTGTCGGTAAGAATGTCCGGAGGTCTGCACAGCAGACTCCGTGTCGCGCTCTCATCTGTTTGCGTTTCAGATTGGCAGCAGATGTCGAGCCTAAGATCAGACTATTCGGCGTTTACCTGGACGAGGGTCGCATTTCGCGTTAGCCAATTCATCGGAATTTAATACAGGCCATTTTATTACAAGTCAAAGACACGATAGATTTATCAACACAGTAAGCATTCTCTATGGCTCAAAACTATCCAACCATCTAATCCAAACGTAAAATTCTCGGCATGTCACTGTCCCTGGGCTCGGCCGGAAACAGGTCGGTTCTTTTGAACTGAAGCAGGGGCATGATGCTTCCTGCAGTAGACTGCACAACACCAACGAGCAAAATATCACGTAATCCGAACCTCTTGGAACCATCTCCCTCTGCGAGATATCCGCCTTCATTATCGAGGGCCCACGTAGGATCCTCCTCGTTGAATCTGTCGGGAGGATCCTGGTACCCAATTCGTGAGTTCACCTACTACGAATTCAGGATAAGTAGACCTAAATATCACCTGGAAAAACTCATTCAAACGTTTCCAGACGATGCATACAAGCTTCTCCTTCGTGGTGTTTTTGCCTAGAGTCATCTTAAATGATTTCCGCATATATCCCTTCCACTGCGAGCACGTGTCACAGTTCTAAACCGAGTACAATCCAAGGAGCTCGACAATTTGCTTACCATGATATGCAATTTAAGGTCTCTCTTGCCCCAACCCAAAACCTCTTGTCCCATTCGCAGAGACGCACGCTGAGGGTCAACTGCGTCAGCATAGGCAATGCCAACACTGCCGTTCTCTCCGAAAAAGAACAGCGGCAGGGCCAAGATAGTGGTGTTTGGCAGCTCTCTGTATCGGATGCAGACTACGGGTCCCGGGCCATCAGTGCTGCTCGTGGGGTCCATGTCCAATAATAGGTTGACGCCGTCGATAACGATGACGAAGATCTGCCTCGGAGGATGAATGAAGGAGAACTCTGCGGTATCGCGGCTCGAGAGGCTCCGGACGTTGTGAAGATCAAGTCCTCGCGGTTCGAGAATGTTGCGGAAGTGGACGTCAGCGCCATTCGCCGACATGGAATACGCGGCATAGGAATCCATGCCAACATCGTTCTGCCGCAATGGTGTCAGTGCTATACGCAGTAGGGCTACTTCTTGAGGCTCACCATAGGCATTGCATCTTCAGTTCGATTGGAACTCATTGTTAGGGACGGAGAGGGGTGCAGAAGTAAGAGGGTCGTTTGAATTTAAATGTCCCTCCCCCCCTCCCCCCCCTTCTGAGTTAATCTATCTGCTCCAGCTCTCGATATGCGCACAAGTGGAAGGACGCAAATGCGAGAGACTGCCAACACACGAGATCTCGATGGAGCAGAACTTTATGACTGATTTCCGTCAAGCATTGGGACGCTACAGCGTCAGTAACCCCTACAACTCTGTCTCGCAGCGGAGATCAATATAGCCAGTACACATGATTTCAGTGGGCGGCTCACGAGCACGGAAGCTGGTGTCTGCCTCGTGGCTCACCCGTCCAGTTGTGGCCATCAGGGCATCTTGTTCGAGGCCGAGAGAGAAAATCTGCAGGTCGGAACATGGCGCCGGTAACGCTTTACCAATGATGGAAATTCGCACGCCTAAATGAGCACAGGCGGGGGGACATCCGGAGCCTAGGATAGCTACAATCTAGGGGTTGAGAATGCGGAGAGGAACCTTGACGGAGCCCAATATTATATGGACCTACAACTCGCGATATTGGATTCGTCATGTTACTGCCGCATGTCCAATGATTTGAGAAAGTGACTGCCTCTAGGTGTATGGAGGGCGTTCAATTATGTTGCACAACGCAGAAGATAGTCGGCTGTTCCGACTGGCAGAGGATGGGCGCAAATGGACGGCCACGTTTCCTTCGGGTGCCACGGCTTCCTCGGCTTCCCCAGATTCGCCGCAAGGGGCTATCCGGCGCTTTGTATGACTCGGGGGGTTCAAGTACTGAAGCCGGAGCGCTGGAGGACGATTACCTCACAATAGATTGGCAGAGGCGTTGCTGTTGAAACGAAGAGCGTTATATAAAGCTAGATTTTCGGAGAGCGGACCAAGTTACAATAGCGTTGCGGCTGTAGCAACGGCCACTTACAGGCCAAGCATATTCCAGCTAATCGTACGTGGTCACAGAGAAAGTCTTGAACAAATGTACACTGCATGAGATCATCAACGGAGACTAGAGAAAACCCTCACTACTCATCGGATCATCACAGCTCCCGGCGTATCAAGAGCCGATCGCTGAACAAGTTCAATCAACGATACCGCCTCGGGCGGATTCCCGGAGCATGATTGCGTCTAATGAGACCACACAATTCATTGACAAACGTCCACCGTCAACTACAGACCTCCACTCTACTTGTACACGAGCAAAGCTTCTTCCGATTCTCTCTTTTCTCCCCACATAGTAATAAAAACATCTGCACGGTACAGCCGATACCGATCAAGAAGGTCTGCAAAGCCATTGCAGGCGCGTGCTTAGACGGTGCCAGACTGAACGACGGTGACCTTGGCCTTGGGCGAGCCAGACTGGGAGCCGAGGGTCTCAATCTTCTTGACCAACTCGAAGCCCTCAAGAACTTCACCTGAATTTTTTATAAGGCAGTCATCGATTAGATAAGATCAGATACAGATCAGATAGTGTTTGATCCTGTACGCACCGAAGACGACGTGAGCGCCATCGAGCCAGTTGGTCACGACAGTGGTGATGAAGAACTGGGAGCCGTTGGTGTTCTTTCCGGCGTTGGCCATAGACAGGATACCAGGCTTAGTGTGCTTCAACTGGAAGTTCTCGTCTGTTGGATGACCGATAAATATCGCACCGAAAAAAAAGAAAACCCGAGAAAACGTACCAGCAAACTTCTCGCCGTAGATAGACTTTCCACCAGTGCCATTGTGCTTGGTGAAGTCACCCCCCTGAAGCATGAAGTTGGGGATGATGCGGTGGAAGGAAGAACCCTGGTAACCGTATCCGTGCTGGCCGGTGGCGAGTTCGCGGAAGTTCTTCGCGGTTTTGGGGACGACGTCGTCGTAAAGCTTGAAGGTGATCCTCCCAGCCGGGGCATCGTTGATGGCGATGTCGAACTACAACACCCCAGATCGATCAGCAGTCGGCATCGAAATAGTCACTCCTCCATAGGCCCCTTGATCCCTCAAAGAAAAAGGCGGAAGGGTGGAGGATTCCGAGACCACAAAAAATGCTCACGAAGACGTTGGACATTTCTGATGATTTGATGTTGGTGGAGGAGGGGGAGGTTGATGATGGTCTAGAGTCTGGAACGTCTGTCTATATGGTCAGCTCGGGCGATACCGAGTCGGAGATTGGGAAGTATCATCATGCATTGACGTGCTCCCCGTTCGTCATTTTCACCACAGCACCGCATGGTTCCATATAGGGGTTCACCTAACATCAGATGACCTCTGTTTGTCTCTCCGAGAGCTCTTCCACGTCCTTCCGAGCCGTGGATGCAAATGAATGGAAGCCGTAGGAGCACCAGCGTCGCGCTTTTTGCGGCAGTCCGTACTCTCACCCTCAAATAAATCGAGTCCTCCATCGATATGATGATGAGCCATCGATATTCGGCGTTAAGCCGTTATCCGTTCTTCAATGTCGTCCCCAACCAACTATGTGATGCTCCGTCGTCTCCTAGCGTGTCCTCTTCTCCATAGGATCCCGACAACATAGATTCTACGAACGATAGCATAGCAAAGTGATACGTCATCGTACTCCTAACCTGGGCATAGGTTTATGGCTAAGGTTTGTAGTTTACCACGGTTTGAGAGCGACTCCTGAACGAGGACCTAATTTCGTCGTGATATAGCCTCCGATCGTGTCGCATTTGTTCTAAATCGGTATCAAAAAATTAACGAAGTGAACATCTTGACTTCCTCGATTCGTGGAAGTTCTCATGATGGTCTATCGAGAGTATTTCAAAATATCAATCCTCCAGTCGTACACCACTGCCATTCCGATATCTAGAGACGATGAACAAAATTATGTCCCAGGGAGGATTCGAGCCTCCGGCTTCACGGATCGCGTACCATTGACGCCACAACGTGATGATTTAACCACTAATCGACAAGGACCATGACAAGATTTGCTTATAGGCAATTATATCCAGCCGTGAGGGTGGGCACACCCGACAGAGCAGTGTTTCCTCGAATCATCAACGTATCAACGCCCATGTACAGTAGCTCAACCTCACAACAAATAGAACATGATGCTGTAACAAATAGTACGTGGCTGTAGCAACTGTCTGTTTACATCATAATGCAGGGAGTCTGACACAGCTTGATACGTTAAGCGATTAATGGGCTAATATCGCAAATGATTGCACAAACGAGTAGAACGTTGATCAAGCTGAAGGCTAGCTCTGGTTGCTACCTTCATTAAACACCTCATCTGCGTTGGCAAAGGTGAAGTATCTAGAGCATCGCTTTCAAGCTAAACCATTGCGAAGACTCCATCCGCCACCTTTGTCTCAAGCGAAGCCACATACCCAAGATCGACATGGTAAGCCTCGTCAATCGCCCCACTTGGCCACAGCCATAGTCAATTGCACAGGGCCTTATTGTGTCCCCTTTTGTTTGAATCGCTGATCGAATTTCGTGATTCTATCGGCGCCCAATGTCGCCTCGCTTGGCTTTACCTCGTCGTATAAATATAGAGCAAAGGTCCTCGAGAAATCTTCACCACAGCTCAGAGGCTCGATTCCACCCCCACTCCTGCTTTCCCCACTCCATCTGTTGATTCCCACAGGCAGTTGATAGGCTTGTGAGTGGCCTATACCTCCTTCCGTCTATTTTGTTATTGATGTCGAATGAGAAGTTCCTCCTATCTAGAGATCGCGTCCGGTTACACCGCCTACGAGCCATCGCTACCTGTCCAAGGTGAATTCTCTTCTAACAGACTGTTATCGTTTGTGAACTCATCAACCCTTCCGTAGAACAAGGGTCTCATACCAGTTCACGCCTGCCCGAACTCTCCAGCTCATATTCCGCCACGCGCACGTCCCCATCTGCAAACTCCAACGCCATGTCCTACGTCAACAACCAGCCTCAAGCCACGACCCAGATGCAAGTCCTCCCAGGGGGTAACCGTAACGCTTCCAACAAGTCCTACGGCCCCGACGGCGAGCGCGGATGGTCGCATGGAATCTGTAGCTGCTTTGGAGACTGTGGCACATGTACATCCTTCTTTTCTCCCTTCGCCCCTAGATACTGATCGTTACTTGGCGTCGCCCTTCCAGGTTGCTTGTCCTTCTGGTGCCCTTGCATCGCCTACTCGCAGAACAAACACCGCCTCGAGCACCTCGAGCAGCACGGCGCTCCCCACCCTGAAGGAGGCGAGTCTTGCACGGGCGACTGTGCGATCCACACGCTCCTAAACTGTTTCGGCTGTGGATGGGTGCTCCAGGTACGTTGGCATCTCCTTCGCATCCATCACTCCATCTGGGCTCTGCCTTGTTCATCAGCGTATCGATCTGACCCGTGCGCGTCTCTTTGTAGATCGGCACGCGTAGCGATGTGCGCAGGCGATACCGCATCCGCGGCAGCACTTGCGGCGATTGCTGCACCGCGTTCTGGTGCCAGCCCTGCGAGCTCGTGCAGGACAGCAGGGAGATCGAACTAGAGGAGAAGAGCTTCCAGTACAAGCAGTGAACGAACACTGCCTCCCATCTCCTATTCTACACCTTCCCGCTATGGCCCTGTCGGTGTCAAACCTCCAAATCCCCGCAGCGTCATTGAGCTGCCTTTTAAAATCAGTATTGATGGCAAGTTATGTGATGTCGATGTTACGCTCTCCCTCTTTCTCCTTGATGTTTCCATGGTTTTTACTGTACGCAGTGTTATTGATGGGCAGTGCTGGTGATTCGCCTTAATTATGCATCTTGATCTCGCCCTTGAATGCTCTAAGAGCGGATGTCGTATATGTATACAAAAGTTAACGGTATGCATCTTTTGATCATTTTTGCGATTATCCATCTTTCTTGATACGGGCGAGCCAAGGGACGTATCATGTCTAGTCTCTCAGGATCAACATGATTCCAACTTTCCTTTCAACGACTAGACAAGCCACAGCAAGAGAACAGATGATGCAGATGGATGTTGATGGTGATGTTTTGATTGCACAGAAAACAGACAACAGGAAACAGGAGGAGCACAAACAGGAACAACAAATGGAACGAACACGGTCGACAACGCTCAGTAATCATGTCATCTTCACAGGTCTATGGGAGCACGCATGCGCGCCGCGGTTATTATTCTTCTAACTATTAGTCCCTCGTCGTCGTCGTCGTCGCCGATTCATTCTCTTTTACCCAGACACCCCACGCTCATGCCATCTTGCCCAGCACGCGTGGCTGCGACAAGTCCGCCATGTTGATGAAGATGTCGTCCGCGGGATGGCGGTACAGCGGCGCGCGCAGGCGCTTCTGGTCGAGGTGGTGCCCGATGAAGCCGATCGAGCGCCCGAGAACGAACAGCCCATTGAGCGTCCCGATCCGGATGTACTCGTCTGCCTCCTCCGGTGTGAACGCGCCCGAGTCGCGTAGCAGGTCGACGAAGCAGACGGCGATGCACCCGTCGACGTTCAGGATGAGCGTGTCCTTCTTCGACGTCGTCACCTTCTCGACCGCAAGCGCATAGTCGAGCAGTGAGTGCGACGGGAAGTTCTTGACCACGTACTCCTTCACGAGCTCGACACGCAAGTCAGGGTTGTTGACCGACTTGATCTTGTGGCCGATACCAGAAACTGAGAGAAAGGAGTGAGATGGTGAGTGAGGAACAATGACAGCACGGTGAAGTCAAAGACGTACTGAGCTTGTTTGCCTTCCTTGATGCGTCGACAAACTCTCGTGGTGTCAAGCCAGTATCCCGAGCGTTCGAGAACATGGACGCAGCCTCGTCAAGAGCACCACCAAATCGGCTACCAATGGTAAGGAGACCGGAGGCCAGCGACGAGATGAGATCCTTGCCCGCACGTGTCGCGACGATGGTGTTCATCGCACTGCACATTCCAATCAACACCTGTCCAGAAGATACAAACAATGACGCGATCTCACTCACCCTGATACGGCGGGACCGTGGTCGGCCGTGAGCATGAGGACCATCTCGATGAACTTCGTCGCCCACTGCGGCAAGCGGCGCTTGAACCACAGCAAACTGACAACACCGCCGAGCCCGATGTCCTCCTTGAACACGTCCGAGATACGCATGCCAGCGTACAGCAGCTCCTGCCCACGCTCGTCCGAGATCGTCGAGATGAATGCGGCGGGCTTGCGAATCAGGCCGAGCTCCTGGGCCCACTTGTAGTCCATGGGAATCACGGGCGGCTCGCGCTCCGCTTGTGGGCGAATGACACCCTTGCTCACCAGCCCGTCGTATGTCTCCTTCAGGACCTGTGGCAGGTCCTCGAACGTCTCGGGCACGATGAACCCAGCAGCGCGCATTGCCGTGTTCTTGGCATCCGCAGTCTCCATGTCCGAGTTGGCAAGCGAGCCAGCGTGCCCGAACTGGACCTCCGTCGCGAACATCTTCGCACAGGTCCCGATGGCCCACGCGACGATCGGCTTCTTGATGATGCCCTTCTTGACCGCCTCGATGACGCGGTACTCCTCGATGCCACCAACCTCGCCAAGCAAGACAAGCATCTTGCACTCAGGATCCTGCTCGTAGCGCAGGAGATGGTCGATGAAGGTCGAACCGGGGTAGCGGTCACCACCAATGGCGATACCCTCATACGTCCCGTTGGTGAACAGCGAGAGGATGTTGTTCAGTTCGTTCGACATGCCTCCAGACTTGGAAACGTAGCCGACGGAACCAGGGCGGTACAGCTTGGACGCGATGATGTTGTCCATCATGCCTCCCGAGTTTCCGATCTTGAAGCAGCCGGGCTTGATACCACCGACAGTGGCGGGGCCGATGATCAGGACACCCTTCGACTGAGCCTGGTGGAGGATCTCGCGCGCATGGCGCTCAGGGACACCTTCAGCGATGATGGCGATCGCTTTGATCTGCGAGAGCTCAAGAATCTCCTGTGTGCTCGAGTAGACGGAACGCGACGAGGCAAAGTTGACGACGACATCGACATCGGGGTGCTTCTTGACGGCCTCCGGGAGGGAGGTGTAGACGGGCAGCAGCGTCTCCTTCGTGCCCCAGTAGAACTTCTGGATGTGGTGGCCACCGAAGGGGTAGATCATGGCCGCGACGGAAGGAGTTTGACGCCCACACGAGTAGTCAAAGTCGAGCATGCCCTGAATCGCACGGGGCTGAAGACCATACACGAAAGAGCGCGTCGTGGCATCGAAGGGGCGGAAAGAGGGACGCTGGTGACCAGCGCCCGTCTCAAATCGGACGATCTGGTCGTCTGCCTGCGTACGCTCACCAGACGCATGGATCGAGCCCACCGTGTTCTCGCTCTGTTCCGCAGCGCCACTGGGAGGAGGAGGGGAGGGAGGAGAAGAGGGAGGGATGGAAGGTGCAGTGGACTTTGTCTCTCGCCTGACGCCGAGTGCTAGGGGAACAATTTCGGTGATGTGGGTCTCCGGACCGTAAACCTTGATGGGGACGCCGAGAGACTCGCCGAGCAGACGCATGGCCTTGAGACCCTCCTGGTAGTTGGGTCCACCACGACGGACGTAGATGCGGACCTTGTGGTTGGCGAGAGGCGTCTTGTACTCCTTGAGGGCACGAATGATACCCTTGAAAGTGGCAGCGACGTTGGTGAAGTTGGCGATACCACCACCAATGATGAGGATTTTGCCCTCTGGGTGAGGCTTGCCGCGAGTGATCAAGTCGACTGCACGAAAGCGTGAGGATCATGTTCAATCGAATCAACGCGTGTACGTACCGATCGTCTTGGCATACTCGTAAGTCTGGCCCTCAGTGGGTGCACCAGAGTACTCGCCGTAGTTGGCAAGCTCGTGAGCAAAGCCATGGGCAGCGATGGCATCGGAGTAAACAACCGAAGCACCACCACCAGCAACCATTGTCCAGACACGACCCTCGGGGTTAAGGACGGTCAGCTTGAGAGAAGCACCAGTGGAAGCATCGAGCTTCTGGATGTACGCCTCCTCTTTGGTCAAGTCACGACCGAAAGGTGCAGGCCAGACCTACGTAACTTATGAGCAATCAAGATCTGCAAGCTATGTGTGCACTATTTTTACCATTGGGGGACCGCGGTCAGCGGAGACCTTGCCCTTGGAAGTAGTTTGGGGCGCGCCGGTCTCGTAGACGGTCACGTCTCGCGCGATCGCCCACTTGGGCCCGCAGATAGAGTCGGCAGTCTGGTCGAGCTTGGCCGCCATATCGAGGTAGTGGATCGTGGGCTGGCCGCCATCGACGGCATCGAGGCAGATCAAGGGGTTGATCTCGAGGTAAGCGAAATGGAGGTCGACATAGACGGAGTAAAGGCGGATGAGGAAGTCCACGAGGGTCTGCTGCTTGGCGGCGGGAACGTGCTTGAGCAAGGCCGACGCGAACTCCTCGCGCGAAGGGAATGGCTTGCCGACAGAAATGTCGAGCTTGAGTGCCTTGGCGTCAACATCGCCGATGTCGACACCACCTTCGTGGGTGAAGAGGATGGTGTCACCCTCACGCTGGGAGTTGATGCAGACGTAATACTCGGTGTTGGAAGGGTGGGGTAGGAAGGGCTCGAGGATGAAGTTGTTCAGTGTGCCTGTGACAGACTCGACCTGGAAAAACGAGATTTACGTGTCAGCCTGGATCTCTCCGACTTTTATAGCCAACGGGCAGGAGCGAGAAGGAACTGAGGGCGGTCACGTGCTGGCTTGGGAGGCACGCGCACACTTAACCGACCTCCTGCTCGACGCGAGGTGGGCTCGGGACGCATCGACGCAACGCAACAAGTGCGTGTATGCACGCCATCGAGATAGAACACGGACCGCGATGATGGGATGCGATTAGTGCGACGCGACGGTGATCCAGTCTCAGATTGCAGCATCACAAGACCGGCACCTGGCCGCGCCTTGCACTTTTCCCCCTCCTCCGAAGCGCGACAGCCCCAGAAGAGCGTCACAAAACACGAATCGCAGCGCCCTAGAACCGGCGCTTCGCCGTGCAAGCTCCCCCCAAAGTCTGTCTATCCGCATCTGGGCTTGCGCACGCACCTTTTGGGGCTTGCCCGCACGCTCGGCGATCCAGGGCTTTGCCTCGTCCCAAGTCTTGTTGAGGGCGAGAAGGCCGGCCTTGCCGCGCCGCTTGATGAGCTGATCTGGCTTTGCGACGAGCTTGGTGGTGAAAACCCAGCTAGGGAGCTGAGTGTCGGGGGTGATGGCGCCGGTGGCGGGATCCCAGGAGACCTGGGCTACCTTCGGGGCGGGGTAGACGAAGGGGGTGACGACCTTTGCGGAGGGGACGACTGGGGGTGCACGTTCGAGCCAGTAGGCAAGGAGCAACTTGGCATCGTACTCGCGGATCGCTGTCGATCTTGCTCATCACGCGTCCCGAGGTTGAGAGGAAGGAAGAGCGAGCACGCACCTTTGGAAGACATGGTCGGGGTCTATTAAGATGTAAAAAAGGGGGAGGAGAAAGCGGAGGGGGGAGAGCGGTGGGGAGAGGGAAGAGACGCGAGGAGGAGAAAAGGGTATTTATTGTCGGGGGACGATTAGAGTGGGGACAGCCGAGGCGGAAAGGCTGCCATCCCCCAAAGTTCGCACGGGGGCCTGGATGCAGGATTGCATTGTGTAGCGCCACATACCGTCCCTTTGCGCGTCTGCCCCGCCCCCATCGTACCATCCCAATCATTCGTCCATATCCCTCGTCGCACTCACCAATAGCCGCCTTCCTCTCGTATCGTCGAATCAGCCTCCGCTCCCTGCGTCCTGACACATCTCCTGCCCTCTTCGGAACTACATACCCACTCCCCACCCTCCACACTATCCTCCTCGCGTCTTTTCTGCCTCCATATTTCCTGTCGTCCGTGTCTCGTTCGCGCCTGTCCCTCGCTCCGTTTTTGTTTCGCTTCCTTCTCGCTACTCGTCCCTTTTTTTTCGCGTGCTCAAGCTCGCAGTTTCCACCAGACATTCCGGGGTACTCGGACCCACCTCCATCGGACATTGCGACATAAGCGCATCTCCCGACCATTAAGCAATCTAAGTTAAACCGCAATCCCTGATCCAATTTTCCTTCAACTTTCAAGTGATGATCCTGTCTTCGCGGGGCGCGCTACCCCCTTGGGCCTTGGATCTGGGCGCCCCCGCTCCAAGCCTCAGCTATTTGAGTAAGGCTGGCTGCAACACAGG
Organism: Heterobasidion annosum; assembly: GCA_001457955.1. Taxonomy (NCBI): domain Eukaryota; kingdom Fungi; phylum Basidiomycota; class Agaricomycetes; order Russulales; family Bondarzewiaceae; genus Heterobasidion; species Heterobasidion annosum. The sequence continues at coordinate 988,819 of CVKZ01000012.1, read as the reverse complement.
CCGTAATGCGGTGACATTAAGCAGCCTCGCCTGCCATCGCACGCATACGTCTCCCCGATATCTCGTGTAGTATGATGCGATCTGTGTCAATCAATGCACATCCATTCTGGAGATCTGGTTCCTCGCGCTCGCGATGCAGCACCACGCAAGTCAAGGCGATATCAGATCCGGCACCGCCGCCCTCCGTCGCCCGATATCAGGAAGCACAGACGTGTCCTATCAGGTCCTATCCTGCTCGCTCACGAAGCGCCATTGGACGAAGGCAACTAGTTATGAGCGAGCATTCCAGCCGCCTGGCGTATGGCAGCTGGGAATGGCATCACCACGGCGCTACGCCCCTCGGGCCCGAAACGAACACACGCATCATCTGCCCCTCGAAAGTATCTGCTCGCACTCTACTGCCCGCTCTCAACACGCACCTCGTTGCTTCAAACCGCGTCGGCGTAGTGCACGCATGCCTCAAAACACTCTCTCAAGATCTCAAGCGGGCCACCGCTCCGCCCCAGACAAAACACGCCCCCCCAAACAGGCACCCCCAAGGGGCTTGGGAACCAGCGCGTCGCGCACGCAGTCGTAGAAGGGTGCTGAGCAGAGACCAGACCACCTGGCATGCATGGTCAAATACGTATGTGGGGCCTTGGGCCACTTACCGCTTGCTTATATGTGGTGACCGCCGGATGACGAAGGCTTGACGGGATTCCCCATCGGTCATTGCGGCCCATTGGCCGTTGGAAGGCAGACGCGTGTTGGTGCCCTGGCTTGTGCGCGCCTTCTCGTCCACGTCCACGGCGAGGACCTTGATGGCATAACGGACCGACAAGAGCGCTTCATCAGCATCCTCGAATGCCGTAACGTTGACCGTCTAAGGATCAATCAGCGACGTGGACACCGTCGGTCGGTCTTGCGGCGTCCAGAGAGCCTGAGGCGACCCTGCGGGCAGCGCGCAGGCCTGTTATCCACGACGAGCGCATCTCCTTGGGCGTGTCGCGGTGCTGAACACGTGCTTGCGAGGATGTTGAGGACCCAAGTACACCGCGCGAGTCTAGGCAAGCAGACATGAGCGCTTGGGCAGCTGGTCGAGTCGATCATGGAGCACGTGTGTTGAACTGGGTGGCAGGTCGTGTGAGTCGGACAAGGGGCGCCTGTTTGTGTGTGCATGGCCGTGGGTGGCAAGCTAAGCAGCGAGAGGGTGGAAGACCGGCGCCGTCGTGGTTGGCATTGCGCAGAAACCTGACGAGGGGCCTCTTGAGAGGTGCCACGACATACGTATTGAGGCCAGCAGAGACAAATTCGACCCGTGTCGTGAGCGCGCGTTGAGTGCGCGCTCTGCAGTCCGTAGTGCATGCGTGTGTCAGCGGGTAGTTGAGGGGAAGATGAGGACATGCCGCGTGCGATGGCTTCCTCGTAAAATCCGTGCACTCGAGGGCGTTGTACGAGGCCTGGCCTACAGTACGACTCGAAGATAGATAGAGCGCGTTCTGTCGGGGCCAGCTGTCAGAATCCAGGCGAGAGCGACCCAGCCCGCGGCAGTCCACCGTGAGACCCCCATGGCCGAGGCGATACAACGAGCAGGAGCGAACGCAGAGAAGGAGGGGGATGAAGAGAAAGCGAAAGAAGAACAAGGGGAGACAAGGGGCCAGACAAGACGAGTTCATGGAGTGCGGGGAAAGACGGAGCCCCGCGCTGCTTACCCCCTGCACGAGCCTGCACGCCAGTCGGCCCTCGACTGACCAGCCAATCGCAGAGCGAGATGTGCGCGACGGCTGGCACCGCTAGACATTTCGGCGCGTTGGATAAGCACGGAGGGCGATTTTTTAGGGCGGACGTGCGCCTGGAGGCGTCAGGCGGAGTGCGGGTGGGTATAGGATGTGGACGTGCCGCCGTGCGCGCTGCGACGCGCCGTGCCGCGGGAGAAACATGAGGAGGCTTTGGTCCACGCGTGCCGAGCGAGGTATGAACTTACTGGCGCGTGGCTGAGATCAAGCTCAAGATCAAGCTCAAGGCTGCTCAAAGCCCAAGGCCCATAAAAAAACACTATACAATGATATATTGTACCAACAAACCCGAGCTGCGTTTCCAGCGACTGCTAAGTAACTCTACACCAACCTATAGTAAATCCGTACATTCGATCGAAAACCAGGAGAAAAAGAGATATCTATATACTGACGTTCGAACATCCTTGGCTATAAGCGCATACGCGCGGGCATCGCACCTTCGTTCACCGATCTCGAGTCTCGTCGTCGCGTTCGTGGGTTAGTCGAGGCCCATGCGGTTCAAATAAGACTTGCGGATGTAGAAGGAGAGGTCGCGCTTCGGGTGAGGGGCGGGAGCGGGAGCGGGCGGAGGAGGGGAAGGAGAGGGCGGGGGCGGAGGCGGCGCCGCGTCACGGG
>CVKZ01000012.1:970183-980304 GCA_001457955.1 Heterobasidion annosum | reverse complement strand
GATGTCGGCGCTGGTGCTGGTTCTCGTATTGGCTCTGGCTCTCGTTTCGGTGCTGGGTATCGGCTCTCGCACTGCCTCTCGCTTGGCTCCCGGAATGGGTTCTGGCATCGCCTCTCGTACGACCCGCACCGCGCCGCGCCGCGTCGGGCGCTATAGTCAGCGATAAACGGACATGGAGAGCGGGTCAGGGACGGCGCTCTCTGTCGCTCGCTGTTCCCCGTCGCCACTGCCCGCGATTGTGCTGGTTACACCGCAGGGCGCGCGTCTGTCTCTAGCGCCATTGTTTCTGCTAGGTCGGGTTTCTTGGGGTCGTCGGCGTCGGTGTCGGCGCTGTCGGTGCTGTTGTCTGGTCGTGTCTGGTCGTGTCTGGTTGCGGTGCAGTGCGGTGCGAGGCCGCGAAACGATCGGCGGGCCCTTGAGCTTGATCCGCCAGTCTGTCTACGCGACGTCGTCAGATTCGGGAGTCGCGTCGGCGGTGCCGCGGCCGCCGGCTTGTGTGGACGCGACGTGGCAGAGACAGGGACGAGCGGTGGGTCGGCTGGGTCGGCTGGGGTTGTCGCTTTGTGATGCAGCGCGGCGGCGCGGCGGCGTGGCGGCGTGGGTTTTGCGTGTCGAGGGCTGCGAGACCGCGAGGCCGGGAAGGGGCCGGGCGGGGATTGGGATTGGGATCAGGCGCTGGATGCTGGCTGTCGTCCCGTCGTCGTCGTTCGTGTTCTGGCGCGTCCCGCGGGTGCTCGTAGGTTCCCGACATGGGACGAGGGGCGCGCGCGCGTCGGGCTGCGCGTGCGTGTTGTTCCAGACGCCCGCGGCGGATTTGGTGTGGAGCAGGAGCAGAGGTGCGTGAACGCCGGTGCCGGTGTCGGTGTCGGGCAGAACGGCACTATTAGCTTTTCCTTGCCTTCGTGCGGAGCTGCGAGACGGGACCGGCTTCAAGCTCGGGCGGCACCCGTCTCAGGGCGCTCGTTCGCAGATGCGAGGCCGCCCAGTCCACGTTCTCTTTATCCGGGCACGGCGCTGCGTTGCCCGGGCTGCCGCGCGCGCGCGCGTGCAGGCGAGGTCGACGTGCGAACGGAGTTTGTGCCGCCCTCGCTCGCAGGTGTGTGCGATTCGGAGCGTCGCGGGCGCATCTTGGTCTACGGGGTACGTCCCTGGTCAGCGCTCGGAGCTCGGTGATTTACTTTCCATCTCCCCATCTTCCCTCGGAGCTCGGTGTCGTGTCTTTGTGAGCCCCCTTGGGTGTTGGGTCGAGGTTCCAGGCGTCGCTGGCTCCGTCTCCGTCTCCGCTAGTGCTGCTGTGCGTGCTGAAGCGAGGACCTGTCGGCCTTCGCGGTCTCTTTAGGCTCGTGCTCGCGCCAGGGACATCCGCAGCTCGGACGCCGACGTCAATTCTGCGCTCGTCGCGCACTGTTGGCTGGCTGGCTCGATGAATGAAGGAATGATGGCATTGGACTCGGGCTCGGGCTCGGGCTCGAACTCGGGCTAAACTTCGATGCATGCTCGGCTCGACGTGCGAGAGGTGCGCGCATGCCATCGCATAGCCATGTCGGCGGTTGGGCGGGACTCTGGGTTTCTGTGTCTTGCTCTTGATATCGCTCTTGGACTTGCTCGCTCTTGGGATTGCTCGCTCTCGCTCTTGCGCTCGCTTTTGATATGCCCTGTGGCTGTGCGCGCTCTGGTCTGGTATGGTCTGAGCATGATGGTGCGGCGGTTTGGCGTGTGACGATGCGACGATGCGATGGTGTGGGCTGCGCGTCGTGCAACTCGCGCATCACGTGCCTTCCGTTTCACGAAGAAGCGAGAGAGAGGGAAAGAGACAGGAAGGAGAGGTGAGCGAGGAGGAGGGAGGGTTGCTCGCCGCCGTTACCGCAGAACTGTGCGATATGTGCAAAGTGCGTGGACGGCTAGGCGCGGAGGGCGGCGTCGTGCTCGCGCCCAGCTGCGCCCTTTGCGAACCTCGGACGCGACCTCATTGTCTCTTCCGGGGGGCGCCGCGCGCGATTCATGCCTCCCGCATTCGATCGTGGTCGTGCGGGCCTGGCGCGCGCGGGGTCCGGTGCACTCCGCTCGCGACATGGTAGCGTCAGGTGTCCTGTGCGGATCTCGCCCGTGACGAGCGGCGTCGTGGTCGATTCGTCTATGTACCGGTGTGAGTTTTGCGCGAGTGGATGTTTCCAGTACCGTGCAGTGCTGAGGGGCGTGATGGCGTCAGCGACACGACACGGCAACACGGTTTGGACTCTGTCTTGGAGCACCTTGTCTGCTCATCTCCGTGGATGGCTAGATTTGTATATGTTCTGTGGTGCATCTCTCGCGGCGACATACTTGCTGCTTCGTGCGTTAAGATCCGCCTCTACAACTCGGTATGTTTCGATCCGATCAAATATATGACGGGACTAAGTCTACTTGTCTAACACGATACATGGGATCTGCACAACAGGGACACGGATACAACAATTTTGGGGTGCTATGTACTATGTACTCAAGTCACAGCCTGGAGCGCGTACCCAGCATAAATAACTAAAAAGTCTTGAGCAAAAAGAAAAATCGGTCTCGAGGAGGAAGGATGACAGGGGAGTGGGGATCGGGACACCCCGTCACGCGTCTACGCAACGGTCACTTTGGCCGCGACCGGTTTGAGGTACTCGTCTGTGATGGATGCCGGGGTGCCAGCTGTGCGTTCGCGCTGCACGCCTAGTTCCTGGGATGGGAGCCGCATTGTGAGTGGCGCGTCGAGCTAAAGCACGGATCGCAACTGCGAAGCTCACGATTATAGACCCGGTTCGAAGCGGTGTCGGGATCTTGATTTTCTGGCCGTCGACCCAGGTACCGTGCGCCGAGCCGAGGTCGTCGATGTAAACCTGGTCAACGAACGCGATCGCCGCGCGGCGATCATATGTGGGGCTTGTGAGCTTTGTCGAATGGGGAAAGCAGCAACGGGCCCCACGCACCTGTCCGTTTTGCGTGTAGAGCTGCGCGTGGGCCTCGCTCACGGGGAGATCGCTGGACGGAGCCCCGCCGAGGGCGAACATTCCATTCGTGTGCGTTGCGCCGTCAGTCGCGTGCGTCCTACCAAGGACGACTAGCGCCGCGCCGAGCGGGATGTATTTTGTCGTAAAGGGCGCGCTGTCGCTCGTGGGTGCGAGGGAAACGGTCTTGCCGGCCATAATGCTGAACATTTTTGAAATTTGCGGAGGGGAGGGAAGCAAGTGAGAGAGAAGGTAGACTTGAAGGGTACTGGTGCTGGTGCGGGAGGAAAGACTGGAGGTATGTGTGTTCTAGAGAGGCCGGTGCCTTGGATATTAAATCGGGGATAAAGGACAGCGAGCCCCCGTGGGGTTTATATAGGCGTCCCTTGCGTCGGTGGATCGTCAATGAAAGGCCGGAGGCTCTTGACAGGCCGAGTCGGCGCCCTGGGGAAGTCCAGGGACCTCTTCCAGATATCTATCGCCAACGGTGGCGTAGCAGCGTGGTGTCCCCAATCGACAGCCGAGTCCGCCCACGCCGTAAGATGGGCGGCCAGAAATTGCGTGTGCCGGGATTCGAGGCCTTCTGAACGTGCTTCCGCGAGCCATAAGAGTCCGGCGGAAGCGCTTTGCGATGTCGACGCAACGGGCGCCTGTGTTGCCATGTGTCGGTGCTCGAGTCTGCGAGTGCGCCTGGTTTGTTCTCGCTTTGTGACTGGCCGCGGTGCGTGTATCCCGGCGAATCTCGGAGCGTCATCAAAATTAGGTCGAGGTACTGCACGCCCCCTTCTACGACTTCTTTCGCCGTTGCGAAATGGGCACTGGGAGGTACAGCGAATGGGAGCTTGTATGCTGGCAAGGCGGGCGACCCATCAGAACGGCCCAATGCGGTTCATCAAGAGGGGCGGAAGGGTCTAGGTACGCCCACGCAACATGCGCACCTTGGCGCGTAAGTGCGCAGAGCCAACGCGTACGAGATCTGGCGAATAGATCCCGCCTCGTCTGATGTGCCATTGTCTGTTTTTGGTCGTTTTCGATCTGAGACAAGGCTGGCCATGCACGGTCGGCTATTGGACCCGTAGCAGTCCGTGGACCTACAACTCTTTACGTTTTTCGCGCCCACTTCTGGCATCGACAGGGACATGGGCGTTGTGTTGCCTGCACGTATCGTATGGCTGTTCTCGGCCTGTAGGGAGGAGCTGTCGTCATCGGGTGGCGAGGAGGACTTCAAGTGGTTGGCCAATCGTATCCGCAGCGCCCCAGATCGTCGCCTCTAGCATCACATGTTGAAATTCCCTGCGCACTCTCCTTGCAAGTTGGCTGGATTCCCATTTTGGCCTAACCTGCGGCGGTATATCTTCTGAACAGTATACGCAACAGATGGCGGTGAGCATTGTCTGAGCTTCTCAAAGTAACACTAATGTCAAAGTATAGGAGATTATAGGTCACCGTTCTAGACCGTTTCCACGAGACACGCAGTCCCGCCTCCCTCAGTTAGACCAGTCTTGGACATAGGTTCAAACCTACGGAACTGCGTTGCTGTGATCTTTCCTATCACACGCACTGCAGGCCGATCTTCATCGTTCTTCTTGCTTCTTGATCACTGCAAAGGACTTATCTGGACAATGCCCGATGTCAAGTGATGCACTAGTGATGCATACGGCAAGCGACACGTTCAAGAGGCCGCGGAAATCGTGCTGAAGCGAGCGATCGCGTGCGGCGCGAAGCTTGGAGGCTCACGTCGTATGCAGGTTCGCCGCTCCCCTATTGTGGATCCCTTGTTTTTTTTTGCCTATGTGAGGCTTTTGTACATCCCACAGCCTTGCTGATCCCGCCGGTGTGGGATTCATTTAGGCCTATCTGGGTCCAGAGATCCAGTCAGAAGGATTCGAGCTTTCTTTCGCCCTCTAGATACCCGCCACACGTTGGAAGGGACGTCACAATGGTCTTGACAGGCGTACCTCCGGTGACAATTTCCCTTGTTTCTCGGACATCGCGCGCTTCTCTTACCGGGCTGGCGGTACGTCGACAGTTGGTAAAAAAAATGCAACCGTAATGGCCTGATTCTCCGAACGATGGCGAGACGCCCCTCAGTCACCCGGTCGATCCTCGCCGCTTGCCTCCTTCGATCCTCAGACAGAATCGTTTGGGAGTGGCAAAACAACCATCAGACGCTTGCTTGGTAAGGATGCGTTCTGCGAAGTTCACATAGCCGTTCGAATCAACTCAGCCCGTTCCATGATGACGATTACCTTTGGTTGAAAGCCCCCATTTGGCGATCCCTATCGCGTCGCAGAAGAATCTAGCCTCCCATGCGATGGATGTATGGCCTCAGAGCGGCCGTGCAGATTGCATCTGAGATAGAGACATTCGAACGAGTATCTAGATTGGTGAGCAGCAGGAACGTGGTGATGACTCGAAGCCTACATGTCGGTACTCTTCCGGACATTCGTGTGTTCGTAATTTGGCTTGCAGTGTTGACGCAACATAACACCTAACACCGAGGGCCAACGCTTGGCGTTATGAGACCAGCTCGTCTGGGAGCGAGGGCTCAGATGAGGCGCAAATGAGATCAAGACATCAACGGAACGCACCAACTGGTGGATCGATAAGGCGATCATCAAATGCGACAATAAGCCAACCGATTGCCAGCCGGTTGGGGCTGAACATCTGCACAGTGCACAGACGATCACAACGGCGGTTGAAACTAGAAGTGAGAAGGCGTGTGGAAATATCAGCTTGATGTCAACGAGTTGTTGTATGATCTTGGCATCGCGTTCTCGAGTGCATCGCTCTGCATCGATGTGGCGAAATTGCAGCCTGGGTCGAGAAGTCAGCAGATAGACTGGAAGTCCATAATGAGGCATATCGGTAGCACACCATTGCACGATCTCGCTATTGTTCTATTTATATCGGACAAAGATTCCATTTGACTCATAGGATCCCAGAGGGGATGGCAAAGGAAAATTGAAACCTACTGAAACCTACTGATTGATTAATGCTTCGTGCATTGTCCCACGATGGGCATGGCGCCGAAGATTTTGAGAGTGCCCTGTACTCAGATCTCTAGAAAGCCAGATAATCTGCTGGTTCAACCGTACAACCGTTCTGCTGATTGATTTATGTGGAGACTCGCATGTGACATCGATATCTGGTGATTTACGACAAGCATCTTCAATATCAGCAATGGAGGTCTATAACCTTGTCTGAGCAGTGACATCTGCTTGCATCCAGAATGCACATATGTCAACTTCAAATTGGGAGATACGCTCGAGGGCCGATTGCGTAGAGTCGTTGTTCCCTAGCATGAGAGCCATGCGAGACCGAGACGCCTCCCCGGAGCCGGTAAAGCTCCCCCAGAAGGGCGACCCGGACAATTTGTGGCTCGATGGGTTGCCCGTAGAGACGAATGACACCCAATAAGCTATAGCTTCTCTGTTGAGAACAGCCTCGGACTATGTGATTAGACAGTTAGAACACACCATAAAAAGGCCAAAAGCAGAGCGATGTATCAACGTACTTGGTTGAACGGCGTGAATGTGAATCCTGCATTCGGCCCAGAACTGTTGGGAATCGTTCAGATCAACCAACCCGAGGCACTTGCGACACACGTACTTGACACCTGGAGGACGTTAGTTTCAAAATCCAAAGCGAATCCAGTCACAGGGATGCTTACCATCGAATAAGAAGTACAAATCTGACGTGTGCATCACACCAAGATATGGACTGGCAGCCAAAAGCACCGGATCGGGAACATTCCACCTGCAATGCGATGAGATATTGATGTTAGGCGTGTTCTGTAGAGCCCACCGGAATGTATAAACATTATTCGCTCCCTTCGCGAGCATCCGGTCGGCCATGTACTGGTCCCTGGTACGCATGATGAGCGCCAGTGAGGTGGGAAAATTGGTGATATGACAGCACTGGGCGTACATGCAAGTGAACACAACATCTCCCGCAATCGTCCCAGCTAGGTCATATTCGGTGGAGAATGGGCTGCCTGACGCATTGGCCTTTGGGTAAAAGTCGAACACCGCGTCCAGGGTTCGATTCGTCTGCAATGAAATAGCCCTCATCTCATCAGTGTTTCCGGATGAAAGTCTTGAGTCTTACAAGAAATGGATAAGTGGACAACGTAAGAGCAGTAATATCCGCATCGGTGACGAACTGAGAAGGTTGGCCGCCGGCGAAAGTGCGCCCGTCGTTGGTGCAGTGTCCCGCGAGAAGGTCTACAGTATTGAAGCGCCCATCGCGAAGCAAACGCGAAGGCAGGTCCGGAATGAAAGTGCCGTCAACTGTAGGTCCGATACGACCGACCCCTATGGCATTGATTCCGGTAACAATAGACTCTATGCGTAAGAAATGGTGAGCGCTTCTCGGCAGAAGAAATGACAGGACTCATGACCTACCGAGCGAAGCGGTCCTCAAGCATCCTAGAGTATCAGCCGTTGCGTTTGAACAGCCTACAGCGAAAGTAAAGTTTTCTAACGAAGTACTCAGTGAAATGATCAGCATCAATAAGCGAGCATAATCACCATATAGTTCCTCGGCAAGAGGTGAAAGAGGATCCAACATTGAGCCATAGCCGATGGAATGAGGTATGGCCTGTTTGAAAGGCACCGGCTTCGTGCCTTTCTCGCCGACACCGATTGTAAATATATTGATGAGGAAGGTTAAAATCCGCATAGACAGCTTACCTCCATATGCAACTGTCTGCATGACTACACTGGCGCCTCCGGCACTCTCACCCATGATTGTGACACGTTCAGGATCACCTCCAAATTGATTGATATGACGCTGCACCCATTCTAGAGCCGCACGTTGATCAAGAAGCCCGGTATTCAAATCGCCATCAGCGGCGACCGCTGAGCCAGCCAAAAAGCCAAGCACATTCAGACGATAGGCAATTCCCACTCCCACGATATTCGGATGCTGCGCAACCCAATCGTACAGCGGATATCCTTCAGGGCCCTGGAATCGATGAAAACGTTAGACAAGAACGAACAACGTCGATCTATTCGTACCCTGACGTCGAATCCCCCTCCATGGATATAAACAATGACGGGAAGCTTGGATTGTGCAGTCGCATTGGCCGGCTTCCATATATTTAAGTGTAAACAATCTAGAAAGAACATCCTGAGCAGATAAGAAGAAAAACCTATCATGTACGCACCTTCCGAGCCGACACCAACTTCCGCGGGCTGCTGGACGCAGGGTGGAGCGAAATTTCTCGCATCGACGACGGTAACATTCATGTTACGATCCACAGTCTCATCCAGTGTTTGAGGAGCACGGAAGCGTAGATCTCCCAGAGGAGGTTGCGCATACGGTATGCCGCCAAAAAACACCACACTGCCGTTCAACATACCTGCAGGGGAAGTCGAATTTCCTGCGTAGGCAGCATAGCCCAGATCAACTACAGGACCGAGAGGAGACGTTACCGAAGGCGTAGAAGCTGTCCCGGCTCCAAAGACAGTTGGAAGGACACAAGTCAAAATGATGAATACGCGATCAAATGCTATAGCTAGATGATTGCCCTTCATCTTCCGCGCCTATGAGACGATGTTTCAAGGTCCAAGAGATACGCAAGGCCTTATAAATGTATCGTCAGACAAGTCAGCAGGGTTCAGTTTGCTCATTTCGCATTTCCGCTAGGGTCTTCTGACGACAGATTAAAATAACTAGAGATGTCGAGGAGAGTGTATATCCAGACGCGGTCCGTCAAAAATTCACAGCAGCATAGAAGAGCATCGGGGTCGAAGGCAGAAGGTACGGTCCGCGGCTATGAACTTCAGCCGGCGTCTTCATTTCCGCCACTTTTCCGCCTGACCTCGTCTCGCTCTCCACCTCTCTCCACATATGAAGTTGGCAGCGTCAAGGCTGTTCTTGACGGATAACTTGACTATACAATTCCCCATCCCGTACATCACAAATGTAGCTCACAGAAGGCACTTACACTCCCCACGCAAATTGGAATCGACTTCGTCCATAGAAAGACGAAAATACCCAAGACGGGGAGGTCAAAATCTCTCCGACCGATTTCGCAGACTAGAAAAGACTCTTCGGGAGAAGGAATCGCTTTCGAATCTCCTAGATCATTCTGCCGGACGTGCGCTCACACCATTGCCTGTTGCCGTACACGATTCGCAGCGACAAGCCAGTGAGGGGACGTTCCGAAGTCTTGTGATACCAGTAGAACCCAAACCTCCAGAATCAGATGGTGCGTTCTCTTTATAAAGCTCACGTACACGGATGGCTGCTAACCAACATGTTGTTCGATCTCCTTGTGAAGAGTGTTGTATGTCAGGTTGCGCGGTGTGCGTATATGATCTATACGAGGAGTCTGTGGGACTATACAGACAGTCGTTGAAAAACTTTCGCGAAGCATTGATTACTATGGACGTTCCACAAAGCGAGTGGCCTCTGCACACGCGTTATGTGGTGAAAGAGACCCCCTTTGCGAGGCCTCCCTCGAGCGTCTCTCTATCCGCATTCGATGAGTTGGAACGTCGTCTCCAAGAGAAAAGAGAGAGGGCGGCAGCAGAAAGCCGCAGTTAAGTGCCGAGCTGTTCTCTGACGGCTGAAGGGTTCTCTGATCGGCGCTGGATGATGCGGTAGATGCTGGCAGCATTGCTTTGCGTAATTTGCCAAGGAGAACGAGCAGGGTCACCAGCATGGATTGGCGTAGCTTGTACGAAGGAATACGGTGGATTTTGTACAGCAATCGCTGAAGTAACCTTCTTCATTTACTCACATTCGGTTCTTCTGATCTCTTTGTCAGGCCCAGAACTCGAATGTCGGCTGTATAGCTTTGTATAATCTCACTCGCAAATGCGCAACTATTCATGATGTGGTGTACTAGGACGAGTACATAACAATTCTAGGTATCTCGCCTATTGATCTTCGACAAATCGACGGCAGGGAGGGAATACTTGGAAACCTTCTTATCTCGAATATATTACCTTTTTTTGCCAACATCATTGGCAGCGTTGGTCTTGAAACTTGACTGGATTTACTTGAGATCATTGCAGCAGCAACAAAAGTGCACCGATCGACATATCTGAGTCGCACGTAGTGTTTTGCCAGGCCGGGCTTCAAGGCCTGAGCCCGGCCCAGCCCGCCTCGGGCTAGCCCAGCTCGGCCCGAGCCTACTATATA
>CVKZ01000012.1:931892-956507 GCA_001457955.1 Heterobasidion annosum | reverse complement strand
ACTCAGGCAGGAGGCACTCAGGCGGGAGGCGCTCAAGCAGGCGTTGAAGCAATCTGCGGAGGCGAATGCTCGTACAAAACAGGCCATCAACCCCTTGCAGCAAATTCTTGAGGTGTACGACAAAAAATGGGCTATCATCGGGGAGAGAGATAAGGAAGACACCATATGCTTTGGTTGGGCCGACATGCCATTTCCCCTTTTCGACATCCCCCCCATAGGCGCATCAGATCAAATCACTCTCGACAACGTTCGCAAGTTCCTATTCCATCCGTTGAGGCAAGGCTTACAGACCTTTTCGAAGAAGTCTATTCTACGCAAGGAACTGCTTCGGTGGCATTCCGACAAATTCGACTCCAATGTACTATGTTATATCTACCCTCAGGAGAAGGCTGCCGTGCAGGACGCTGCGGGAGTTGTGGCTAGACTTTTGACCGAGCTGATGCGAGAAATGGACAATCAGTAAATCATGCCTCTATGCCTTGTATGCCTATGTATTTGTGTTATGTTGCCACTGAGAAGTAGTCTGTTTTCGTGTATTGTTCGCTGGGTTCAAGCAATCTGTAGATGTTCCATACAAGACCTTCACTTCCAAAGCAGAATTCGTTAAGTGAACGGAGCTCAAGGAGCTAATGACCTACAGCTGTCGTCCCTCGCCTGCCTACTGCCACCTCAGAGATTAGCCTGCCCGTTGACATTTAGAATGCTATCGTGGCATACGACGTGATGGTCAGCTGAGCATTTACAAACTTGTCTTCATGTCCTACCTAATGCGCCATCATCGCGCACCAGCCACCAAAATATGTCCAGAGCCTTCTGATACGACCGCGCCACAGACGGATTTATCTGCTTTGTCTATCACTATTTTTTGAGTAAATGGACCAATCTAATAAAGTGCGTCCCAGACTTGATTCGAAGCCCATAAGTTCCCGTCGGAGACCAGTCCGGAAAGACCTACAGATTGAGTCTTTGTGTGCAAGGCTGCGAGCAAATCCTGAAAGAATACCCACTTTGACATGTCCAGCGCGAGCACAGAGCGAGTAAAAAGTCTATGAGCACTTCCGCATTCGAAAGGACACTGCGCTTGCGGATGACTGTTTCGAGGAGCCCATACCTTTCCAGTGCCGACTTCGAGGTGTCGAAAGACTCTGAATGAAATGAATTGGCAACATGAGGTGCCCAGAAAGATTTTGCGAGCTGCGTAATTAGCCAGAATCACCAAAGAACGTGACACTCACTAATCCTCATACTAGTTTCGCCTCTACATCCATATAGCAGAGGGAATTCGGATTTCCGCGAGGCATGCAGTATAGAATCGCGTGAGAACAGATGAACGAGATGATCTCATATATGTTCGGCGGGGATGCCAAAACTTCAGCATACGCCACATCCATCGTTGAGATGGCGAGCTCAAGGTGTACTGGAATGACAAAGGCATATGAAAAAAAAGCCATCAGAGCACCACGACTGCGCTCGTTCTGTGAGTGTGCCAAGCGCCGAATGATTTGTCGAGTGAAGGCCTCCATGATATTCGTTGAGAGCAGCCATTTTGTTTATCGCGTGAGCATCGGGAAAGTGGTTCCGTTACGAGACAGATGTTTTCCGTTCGGACCTCATGGTGAGTGTGACGGAGTAAAACGATGAGGGGCAGATTGGTCGCACATATGCTCAGTTTATAGAGTTCCAAGGCATCAGTTACGATCCTACAGTAAGATCGCCATGCATATTGAGAAAAAAGGATGTTTCCAAGGACTGGAGTCACTGCTTCGCACCTGACCGTGATACCGAACACTGCAAAAGATTTGTCACCAAACAGGGAGGAAGCAAGCGAGTGAATCGAGCATCATAGTCCGCAAGCTGCAAGGCTGACCTCAGTATATTGACGCTTCCGTGACACGAAACACCTCTGCAGCAGAGCAGAGCAAACATTTGAGCCGATAAAGACTAAAGTGGTATCATGGGAGCCGGCCCATGGTGTTGACTTCCTAGAGAGCCAGGCCTGGTACCGCGAGCGCCTTTGAAATCGTGGATTACATTGTCATTGACGCCGAGTCCGACAAAGCCAGTGGAGGTTGCTGCGGAAAACGAACAGCTTTGCGCAGACTCGGCCGGTGGCGCGCGCGGCGTCATCGTGTCTCAAACTCAGAACTCGCGCTGTCCTTCTCCACCCCACTCTCACTCCTTCCACTCTTACTCCCATCCTCCAACTTTCTGCTTCACGCAACGATGCAGGCGATACGGCTGCAAAAGAAATATCCCGAGGTCACTCAAGATGAGATGTTTGAGTTGATCAACCGTTTCAAGTGCGTCATTACTTCGTTCCTGTTCAGGGGTCTCTGCAGAAGCACTGCAAGCTTCTCTTGACCGTTTGCCGTTGGCTGGCTCGTCTTCCAATTTTACACGTCTCCCCGTGTTTGCATGCAATGCTAAAACATCTGTACGGAACAGCACGATCGACGTCGATAGCACCGGGCGCATTGACAAGGCCTCTGTCCTGCACGCTCTTCAGTCACGAGGAGAATCTTACGATCGCGTACGAGAGACACTCAAACATGTCAGTGTGGATGCTAGCGGAAAGGTAGAATTGGAGGACTGGGTCGAGGTGAGCTGTTTCTTCCCCGATGCTGTCTGAGATGAGATGTAGGAGTACTCTGGGATGGTCAGCGTTACCCTGCTTCCCCCTTGGGCTCCAGGTTGTTCACACACGCACTCAGTTCCACGACTTGACATTCCTTTAATTCCAAACTCTTGGCCTCTTTGACAAAACATTGTTGTAGGCCACATCATATCTTGAGCTGTGGCGTCTCCCGAGGACTGCGACAGAGTGCAACGACCTCGCAGATACATCATCAGTGATCAGTACCCGAACTGACTTGTCGCTTACAGCTTAATGTCAAATTGAGATCCCAAACATCTTCCATATCGACCAAGGCGGGCAAGGTTACAGTGCAAGGCTCGAACGCAAATGTCAGCCATACCATCAACGAGGACGAGCGACGAGAATTCACAAACCATATTAATGGGGTATGTTTCCCATTCCTTCATGAATTTCTCGTCTCACCTGGTCATCGTGATCGCTTGTATATCGTACTTGCAGATCCTCGAAGGTGATCAAGATGTCGGGACCCGCATCCCAATCCCCACCGAGACTATGCAGCTGTTCGACGAATGTCGCGACGGCCTGATTCTTTGCAAACTGATAAACGACTCTGTACCCGACACAATCGATATGCGTGTGCTCAACAAGCCGAAGCAGCGGAAGCCTCTAAACGCCTTCCAGATCACTGAGAATAACAACATCGTGATCACGTCCGCGAAGGCCATAGGGTGCTCCGTTGTCAATATTGGCTCGTCTGACATCGCGGAGGGTACTGAGCACTTGATCCTCGGGTTGGTCTGGCAGATCATCCGACGCGGCCTGCTCAGCCAGGTGGACATCAAGATTCACCCAGAGTTGTACCGGTTGTGCGAGGAGGGTGAGACGATCGACGATCTCCTGCGGCTGACGCCAGACCAGATCCTGCTCCGATGGTTCAATTATCATCTCAAGCAAGCTGGCTGGGAGAGACGGTGAGCACGGCACCACAGTTGCGCACTTGTCGTGATACTCATCAACATGATTTCTATCTTCCTTGTACAGGGTGAAGAACTTCAGCAAGGACGTGTCCGACGGAGAGAACTACACGGTCCTCCTGAACCAACTAAAGCCCGAAGAATGTTCTCGCGCGCCGCTGCAAACGCGCGACCTGCGTCAGCGCGCGGAACAAGTCTTGCAAAACGCGGCGAACATCGGATGTCGCAAGTATCTCACGCCGGCATCACTCCTCGCGGGCAACCCGCGCCTGAATCTTGCGTTCGTCGCGAACCTATTCAACACGCACCCGGGGCTTGCGCCGTTCGACGAAGAGGAGGCGAAGGACTACGGTGCAGTCGAGGACTTCGACGCGGAGGGCGAGCGCGAGGCGCGCGTGTTCACGCTCTGGTTAAACTCACTCGGCGTCGAGCCCGCCGTGTTCAACTTGTTCGAGAACATCCGGGACGGGCTCGTCATCCTGCAGGCATTCGACAAGATTCTGCCGGGCTCCGTTGTGTGGAGGCGCGTGTCGAAGCCGAAGGCTGGGGTTACCTCGCCGACGAGGCGGTCCTTCTCGGAGGAGGGCGCAGAGGAAGAAGAGGATATTGGCGTGACACCTAATCAGAGCAAGTTATCGAAGTTCAAGCAGGTCGAGAACACAAACTACGTGGTCGAGCTCGGTAAACAGAACGGCATGCATCTGGTTGGTATTCAAGGGTCAGATATCGTTGACGCGAACAAGACGCTTGTTCTGGGCCTAGTCTGGCAACTCATGCGGTCAGCTCTTGTGTATACCGGTGCCCTTGCTCCCACTCACTCTTATTGGCTCCGCCGTCTCCGTCATATGTAGAATGAACATCACAAAGACGCTCACGTCGCTCTCAGGAAAGGGCCGGCCGATCAGCGACACGGAGATGCTCAAGTGGGCAAACACGACGGCACAAAAGGCGAAGCCAGGCGTCAAGCCGATCAGGTCATTCAAGGATCCGTCCATTACGACCGGCTTGTTTTTCCTCGACCTACTCGACGCCATCCAGCCAGGAATCGTCGACCCCACCTTGGTGATTAACGTGAGCGAGAGCGGGGACTACGAGGATCGGCGGCAGAACGGTAAGCATTGGCTGGGCTCGCGTGCGCGAGATGCAGCTTCTCATCCTTTACTCTCTTGCAGCGAAATTGGCCATTTCAATCGCCAGAAAGATGAACGCTCTGATCTTCTTGGTCCCAGAGGATATCGTCGACGTCCGCCCGCGCCTGGTATGCCCGCCCGTCCATACATTGTGATTTTGATTTTACCGGCTGCTGACCCATGGCTTCCAGATCTTGACCTTCGTCGGAAGCTTGATGAGCATCGCTGCATGATGAAATTATTTCCCCTCTACGGACATGAATTCGGTCTTCAGTACGTTAGTGTATTCGGAAAGCAATGTGGAGAACGGAAAACAGCTTGTTGTACAGCAATGGAATACGATAAAGTTCGAATGAATGAACTTTTCGAGAAAGCAAGGTCTGATTATCTTAGAAGACGAACCATCAAGAATCAACAGAGAGGGATCAGAAGTCCGGTAACGTTCACTACGCGTCAACGATATTCGTCTCCTTGCAAGTATGCTCCCACAGCGCCTTGCGCTGCTCGGGCGTTCCAAAGTACTTCTTCGTCCCCAAATTATCACCATTGCTCCCGATGCGGTATGCGCCCAATACGCCCGCGGAGCCGGCAGCCCGCGCGGCGCTACGATAAAGTCCCTTCCAGAGATACTCCCCACACTCATCCTGGGAAACAGTGAAGGGGTAGAAAAGAGGGAGGAGTATGTTGCTTGCGCGGAAAAGCATTGATTCAGATGCCTTGAGGAAATTAGTGCGCACAAATCCTGGGAAGGCGTGCGCGAACGCGATTCCGGGGTTGCGCAGTGCATATTCCTTTTAAAATCACAAGGTATAAGCCTCCAATCGCAGTACCAACGAGCAAAGGGTGCGTATTTGCGGTTGAGAGGGTGAGGCTGACCTCGCACATCAGGTCGTTGTATGTCGAGCATGGCCCCGAAATGACAGGGTTAAACCGCTTCTTGAGCCCGAGATCGTCGACGTCGATGGGCCCTCCGTACCCGGCAGCGAAAATGGACATGACTTTCGCATCTTCATTCGCGTCTCTTGCGGCCCGTATGGCTGGGAGGAGTCCGTGGATGAACGACCACCGACTGTAATACTGCACGGCCAGTTTCTTGTCGAGACCCTCCTCCGTCTCGGGGCGCAAGATGGATAAGTTTCCGGCAGAAAGCACAAGGAAGTTGACCTTGGGATGTTTGACAAAAATGTCGGCGGTTGCGGTCTTGACGTTGGATATGAGAGAGATGTCGCAGGGTACAAATTCGTACGAGCCAGTTCTACAGATGCATGTTCATTACATCGCCGATCGTAGGAGAAAAGGGACACAGATGCGAGTCATCTTGGTCTCCAGGCCTGTGAGAGGCACCTTACCTGGATTCCCCAGCGGCTGATCTCATTTTCGATATGATGCCCTCCGCCGCCTCGCGGTTGCGGCCCACGAGTATAATATGCGCGTTGCCCTTCGTGTGACGATTGAATGCCTCGGCCATACCCTGTCCGATCCCAGATGTTCCACCAACGAATACAGCGACAGGGTTCGTCAACTTCGCAGCGGATGTAAGGTTCATAGATGCAGCTAAGGATGCCATAGGCGTTGATGCGGAGGTCGACAACGATTAGTGGTGTGGTGGGCTCGAAGGAGTGTGCTGAGCGCGGTGGGTTGCTAATGGAGGACTAAGATAGAGCGCATCTTATAAGCAGTCGTACGGCGTCAGGGAGGCTAGTCAAGCGCGCAAAGAGCTGCAAGGAGGGAAGTGGGAGCGCAACATGCCGGCGGTCCGCGTCATTGATCCGTCCCGTGGCCGCCGTCGGCCTCAACGACCCTGAAGACTCCCTGAAGTCTGACAAGACTCTGCCATGTCTTTCTCGAGTCTACGAGCTGGAAGACAATCAAAGGAATCCAAATATTTTGTCAATGCCCCCAGTGCGGCAAAAGAGGAATCCACAGCACTCGTACCTACAAAAGCGATTCTTTCTCCAGCGTCAGACTCAGCGTCTTCGACTGGTGAATTGTTGTACAGCACCATCCCGGGGTTTCTGGAAGCCCGTACAACTTCGGAGGATGGGCGCGGAATCTGGACAAAACAAGGAATCAAACGCGGTTCGCAGTGTCTCGCAGCTTCCGCGCCATTCTTGTGCTCACGCATCGTCTTCGCAGGAGCCGCCTTGCTGTCTGTGAAGCCCCATATCCATGTACTATCCACCAAAAACTTAGAATACTTCTGCTCGGCATGTATTGCCCCTGCTCCAGAATCAGGCTTGAAACGATGCACACGTTGCCGCGTCGTCTGGTACTGCAGCGCCGTACGTTCTCGTCTCGAAACGAATACCTCTTGCACACGTTGAATATGCCATGACATGTTGTAGACTTGTCAAAACAATGACTGGGCGACGCACAAGGCCGAGTGCTCTGCAATGCAACGATGGGCCGCAGGGGCGCCCTCGCTCGACGTCGCGATACCCGCGGAGCCTATCAGAGCTCTCGGTCGACTCCTCTGGAAAAAGCAAAAACAAGGCCTGAAGAGCATTTGGGTGTATTTCGATCATCACTTGTCACTTGGACAACGCTGACTTTGATCACACAGGCTAGGGAAATTGACCAAATGCAATCGCGTATGTTCCGCTCCAAGTTTTAATTCTCTGAATGCGCTGATGCGTCGCGATCTCGCTGTTTTGTAGTACGGAAATCCCTACCTCCATCAGCAACGGAATCTCATACACACCTGGCTCATGCTGTGATCCGTTACCTTGGACTGAATACTCCTGGAGAATTAGGAGCCTTTGGCATCGCAAATGCAGCTGACATTGTCGATGTTATATCGAGGGTATGATACTTTGATTTTTTTTTCATGAGAGATTCGAGTTCAGGCTGATTCTCCATGCTCGCAGTTTACAACAAATTCTTTCACACTAACGTCGCCGTCGTTGAATCCATTGGGCGTTTCAGTTTCGCCTGTCGTTGCACTGATAAATCACTCTTGTGACCCAAATGCTGTCGTTGTATTCCCTCGCTCGTCGAGTAACCCATCTACCCAAGAACCCTGCATGCAGGTCGTTGCTATACGCGACATCGCTCCAGGAGAACAAGTGAAGAAACGCTACTTTCGCGGTCACTTTCCAACGCTGATTTATATGTAAACTAGGTTTTTACCGCTTATATCGACACGACTCTGCCAAAATTGCAGAGGCAAATAGCTCTAGAATCGACATATAGTTTCAAGTGTAAATGTACCCTCTGCTCGGAAGTTGCAGATACAGATTTAAGAGAGAGCGTTTGGTGTCCGAAGAAGTGCGGAGGAGCATGCCCTCTTCCCACTGAAGGTACGGCATCATAGAAAATCCAATGAAGCCCCATGATTAAGATATATCCTGGTTCATCTCTATCAGAGGATCCACTGACTCGTTGCAGGAAGTGCAAGGCCGTCGTGATTGATACCGATGCTGTCCTTGACGCGGCCCGCATCGGCCAAGAAGCCCTAGACAAGGCCAACGCGCTGCAATTCTCCGGTATAGCTCACTCTCTCCCTTTGTCTTCACCGCATCGCACGACTCAACCTTCGCTTCAATCCTCCCATTAGACCTCCCCAAAGCCCTCCAACTAACAACCAACATTGCCCCCATCCTCACTTCCGCGAACCTCACCCCCGCTTCACATCCCCTCCTCTCGCTAACCCGTCTCCACCAATCTCTGCTCCTCGCGTCCTTCCCGCCGACACTCACCCAAGACGCCCTCGACACCATCATCCGTGCTGCCTCTTCGTCCTTGGCCGGCCTCTGCACAATTCTCCGCCCGGGACACCCCATCCGTGCGCTGGCTATCGCGGAGCTCGGAAAGCTCCTCGCAGTCGACGAGCCTTCTCCTGCCACGACTCCCTCGCCCGCAGGCGCGTTCCCGCCGTCCGGCGCACCGCGCCTTAATTTGGCTTATGAGACACTGGTCAAGGCCAGAGCCGAGCTGATGGTCGGGTTCGGAGAACAGAACGAAGGCGGGGAGGTAGGGAAGGAGGTGAGAGAAATGATCGTGCGAGTGGAAAGAGAGCTGGCGGCGTGGAAGCAGGGTGTGAAGAATGTGATAGAGAACACGCCAGCCTTGCAGACGGGGCGACGAAGGTAACGTTGTTCTGAGCATCGCTTGCTGAATGATATCAAAAAATAATTTGGTGGAGAACACGCCAATCAGATTACGATCCGTTACAAGAAGCTGTGTATGACAGGGAAAACAAGACTCGACGATAAAGACTATTTACATATGCCGATCATGACAGTGCATTCTCAGCCTCAGCGTGCACCTCGTCCCCGTCCTGATCCTTTAAGATAAAAGAGACCTCGCTCTCATCCAGCTCTACCGTCGTCTCACCCACCAAAGCCACCGGCTCTGTTTTCTCGAGGGGTTCTTCAGTCCTGATTTCAGTCTCCTGCGCATGCTCTGCGTGCGCCGGCTCTGCGTGCGCCGGCTCTGCGTGTGCCGGCTCTGCGACGTCGACGTTCTCATTCACTCCAGGATCCTCAACGACCTGTTCCTCGGCCTGCCCCTCATCATGTTTTGTATCCACGTCATTGAGGTCCACTTCTTCAAGATCTTCGATGTCTTCGGATGATGGCTCTGGCTCTGGCGCTGGCTCTGGCTCTGCTCCTACCTCCGCTTCTGCAACGTCTCCCGTTGCATCCTCTGACTCGCCTGTTTGGAGCGGCAGAGATGTCTTCTCAATCGCTGCCGTCGGGGGTTCTTCTGCAGCGGTCGGCTCTTCAACAGAATCGACTGACTGACCTGGTGTTTCCGAGATGACGGCCTCGACGGGCTCCGGTGCAGGCTCTTCCGTAGTTTCTATGGATGCCTCATCCAAGGCCACAGGTTCTTCGGGTGCAGGAATGATATCGTCCTCAGGTTGTGTAGATGTAGAAGGAGTAGGAATAGCGAGAGGCTCGGCTGGACTGGGCTCGGGCTCGGACGCGGACGTGTGTGCATCCACCTCTTCTGCTACATTGGGAACGTCCAGAGCCTCAGGTTGCGCGCTTGGAGGATCAGATGGCACCTCCTCGGATTCACGGGCGAGAGCAGGATCCACAGACGAAAATTCGTCAACCGGTGAATCAGCCTCTGTCCCTCTCTCCTCTGCCTCATCTGTCTCTTTCGCCGCCTCCTCCTCCTCCTCCTGCACCTGTTCGACCACATGCTCCTTTTCACCTTCTTCCTGAGCCTGCATTTCTACTACTGGCGAAGCTTCCTCGACAGCCAGAGGAGAGGATTCGGGCGGGGGAAGAATGACGATTTCCTGGGGCTGCTCGTCCTCAGAGCCAGAACCAGAACCAGAGTCCGAATCGCCTACCAGTGACCTGGGCTCCTCCGTATCCTCGTTCTTGGCCAGCTCCTCGGCCAGGATGAACGCCTCGCTGTGCACCATCGTATCCGTCCGGCTCCGGCCCTTCCACGGGCTTGGGTTACGCTGCGGTGACGCCTCTGCAAGGGGTGCCCCGTGCCCGAGCCCGCTCTCGGTCGGGCTCGTGCTGGACTCAAATGGGTCCTCCGTGCCGCGCCCACGATCCCCTCCCGTGTGGTCTTCTTCCTGCTCCTGCTGCGTATACGCGTGCTGTGTGGCGGCGGCGGTGAGAATACGCGGGGGTTCGTGCTCGGGCTCGGGCTCGGGCACAGGAGTAGGAATGACTAGGAACTCGCGCGGGACGAGGTCGAATTTGTCGATGAGTGCAAGAAAGCGGGCGTAGAGTGACGAGTCGGCTTCGGCCTGCTCGAAAACCTCGCGGTGGTGAAAATAGGCGTGGGCGAAGATGCGGCTGAGGCGCCGTGCGAGGGAGTTGAAGTGGCGGTGCGAGGCCGAGGGGATGGAGATTCTATTGAAGGACACGGGCGTTAGAGTTGAGCGCTCAAGAATAGCAGCTGGACGAACGAACCGAGACGGGAATGCCCTCGGTGAATTGAGGAGCCCGGTCGCGCTGTCTATGGTGTGTAGGATATAGTCGATGGCGCAGCATTGCTATGTTATAAGAACTCTGTGTCAAGTTGATACCATGTTACCAAGAACAACTCACCTCCATGGCGCCATCGGTGCCGTGGGCTACGCAGAGGTACTGCCACTCGCCTGCTTTCATTTCTGGACATGTCGTCCGCGTGCATTCTTGCTGAAGCAGCGTAATGAGCGGATATGAGAGATCCTGCGCGAGTCGCCTACACGCGAACGAAAGCCGACACAAGTCAGCATGCCACCACTGCATGACACGAACTCGGAGACACGCACCGCAACTGTTCGTAGATCCAGCACGCCTTGTCAACGGCGAAGTCGCTCTTTGATTCCTTCTCGCCCTCCTTCTCATCGCCGTTCTCCTTCACTTCGGCGCCTTCCTTCCCACTGCTGGTGTCTGGTACAGAGACAATGGCCTCGACGTCATGAATGTCCAGTCGAATCAGGAGCGAAATGTATTCCTGAAGCTGGAACGCGCTGTCGAGAGACGAGAGCGATGGGAGCGACTTGTCTGGGTAAAAGTGGGACCTCCTGGAACCTTTCAAGGGCCTCTGGACAACTGCAGTCATGATTGCTCTGAGGTTGTTTAGCTTTGCGGGACGCGACGTGCTGAGCACTTCGTAATGGGTCTCAATCCGGGCTACTCTAGACGGCTAACGAGTGCTACTGAGATTTCAAACTCAGATTGTAGTGAGTCGTTGTCTGCTGACTGTGACCACAGGCTTGACCGCTTGCCGTCATGTGAGGCTACGAATAACGTACCGCAGCTGCTCCTGCGAAAGAGATCCCTCACTCGTCAACTTCTGGTCAAACCTTGTTATACAGAGCGATATATTCCATCGATTCGACATGCCGTGAATCGACAAGGTTGCTTAGCACCACCATGTTCTCTTATTTCAACGCACACCGTCGCGCCTGGTGAGTGCTCACTCACAGACATGCACAGCTCAAACATCCTATTGAAGATGATCAAACGCATTTGAAAGTCGCGAGAAGCAGCAAGAGCGCAAAGATAGTATCGCCGCGTTACCCGCTGAATACCGCGCTCCGCTGACCGCACAAGATGTCGACATCCTCCGCCAACCCGCCTCCGCCATCGTCTCGCGCGTTCAATCTGGAGCCCTTTCGCCCAAGGAGGTCCTCGTAGCCTATGGCAAGAAAGCCCTACTCGCGCACGCCGATACCAACTGCCTCACCGAGATTATCATCCCCAAAGCCGAATCGTGGGCTCTAGAGCCCAAGGCGAAGCAGGGTCCGCTGGCCGGCATGCCCATCAGCCTCAAAGACAGCGCCGGCGTCGCCGGATTCGATGCTTGTATCGGATACTCGAAGTGGGTTCATAAGCCCTTTTCCAAAGACGCGCCCATCGTCGCCCTCCTTCGCGATGCGGGTGCCCTCCCGTTCGTCAAGACCAACGTCCCCATCACGCTGCTCTCCTTCGAGTCGAACTCAGACGTCTTCGGCCGCACGACGAACCCGCACTCAAAAGGGTTCTCCCCCGGAGGCTCTTCGGGCGGGGAGGGCGCGCTTCTCGCTCTTGGGGGCTCACGCCTTGGGCTCGGCACGGACGTCGCGGGGTCCGTGCGCGTGCCGGCACACTACAGTGGGGTTTACACGATCAAGGCGTCCTCGGGACGATTCCCTAAGGTGGGCAACGCGTCGGGAATGGTGGGCCAGGAGGGCATCCCTGCCGTATACTCGCCCATGACGCGAACGCTAGAAGACCTCGAGACGTTTTGGAAGGCTGTCGTGAGCATGAAACCCTGGGAATATGATCCATCTGTGAGAGCGCATTGTCTTGATTCGGAAATTCAACCCGCTGTTTCGTCATGCTGACCGAGGGATTAGTGTATTCCTATTCCTTGGAGGGAAATCGACTTGCCTGGAAAGAAGACGTTGAAATGGGGCGTAATATGGGACGATGGTCTGTGCGCCAGGCGGTCTCGCGCAGCATTTTGTCATTCACCTCATTTGATCTGTACTTCGCAGGGATCGTGACGCCCTCTCCGGCATGTAAGCGCGCCCTGCAGGAAGTCGTATCCGCGCTAGAGGCCGACGGTCACGAAGTCGTCGACATGTATGCTTCCTCGCTTGCAATCCCTGATCAACTCACAGCTTACGACTCGTGCGTGCCGTCTCCAGTGACCCCCCGAGCCCTCTGAAAGCACTCGAGATCGGCTCTCAGCTTCTAGCTAATGCTTGTGAGTCAGCCAACGCCCTATCAAATATAACTCCTCACTCAGCTTTCTCAAGGCCTCACCGCCTCCTCTTACATTCAGCCACATGAAGCCAATGATCCGGGCGTGGCGCTCGGTACCCGCGCCCTCCGCATCCCCTTCGCACGTTCCCTCGCGCGCCTCCACGCGCTCTCCTACCGTATTCCCCTTCTCCGCTTCCACCCCTTCCAGCCCGCCGATCCACTCTATGCTTCCCTTGTCGAGGGATGGCACGTCCATTCCGGTCAGGAGCACTACACGGCCGTTGGTGCACGCGACGCGTACCGCCGGGAGTGGTTCGACTTCTGGAAGGCGCAGGACCTGGACTTCGTGCTGACAGTGCCGAACGCCTTGCCGGCCGTGCGGCACGGCGGGAATAAGGAGGGGTGGAAGGCGTGCGGCTATACGTTCTTGTTTAATGTCGTGAGGATCGCGCTTGCTATTTCTGTTTGGTGCATATCCCCATGCGATGTCCTGATCCGCTACGTCAAAGCTCGACTACGCTGCCGGCGTGCTTCCTATTACGCACGTCGACCGGGCGCTCGACGCCCTCGCCTCCACCAGTAAGCCCTCTTCGTACCGCAACGCCGTCGAGGCAGGCGTCTACCGTGGCCCGCGTGCGTATGATGCAGATGCGATGCACGGGCTACCCGTGGGCGTGCAGATCGTTGGGCAGCGACTAGAGGAGGAAAAGGTACTCGTGGGGATGCAGATCATCGAGGGCCTGTTAAAAAAAGCAGGAAAGGGGTACGAGGGGCTGCCAGTGGACGTGGACGCGTGATCGTGTCTGCGTGGCTGTAAGTTCGAGATGGATCGAGTGTGTGTAAGTGAATCAAAGTCCTGTCACTGTACCGTCTCGCTTGTTGTGTTTGTCGGGTTCGTCTTTTGGTGCACTTTCGTGTTTTTCCAAGTGTGTAATAACTGGTGAGTCGTTGAGGGCTTTCGATTGGATTTCCACTTACCCCTTCTGTGCTTTTCGTTCGGACATCAGTACCTCTATCACGGCAATGTTCATGCTGATGATCAACGTGCTCAATGTAGCATACGTTGAAACATCGAGCTGTCTCAGCGTGCGAGTGAAGTTTCATTCAGAATGTTAGTATCTCGTGTAGCAGAGTACCGCCAAACAACACTAAGTCGATGTCCGGGGTATGTGACCGGTGCCGAATAATATCACGTTTTCACAATACACTCATATCCCTTTCCCTGTCCGGGATGGATAGCAGCATCGTTGCCTACCTTGGATACTCGAGCCAAAAAATGAGGGCAACCTCTTTTCGACGTCGACCTTTTCGCTCGGGAGGCTTTCTGATGATGGAAGGTACTGAACTCGGCCCGCATTCTGATTGCTGCAGGTGGTGCTCTGTTTGCTCGCAGTAATTAACATTGCTATGGATATTTGTTGCCGACCGATATGTCTGATCTGTTTTCTAGGAACAACCACAAGTGCAAGAAATATGTATTCGTCGACCTCTATGCATTCGTGTGTCGCAATGATTGAAGCATCAAAACAACTTCTCACAGATGAAGAGGCTTGCCAACCGAGTCAGGTATGTACTTCTTGGTGGGACAATATCGACAAACATGCTCCGGTGCAGTTCTCATCTTGTTGGTTGCTTCCCACACCATACGTGGGATCGTCTCGCAGATTCCAAACGCAGATTTGTTTCCAAATCAGAACGCACCTATGATACACTTAAGCCCAGCAATGTCTGTCTCCTGGTGTTGGCGCCTTTTTCCACAACATCATTGGGACCGGAATAACCTGGTCGGCCATTCCCCTCGAAATTAGAACATCATCTCACTGAAACTTATTGTCTCAAGATTAAACTGCCTATGGAGGACACCATGTAGGTCTCTCGACATGCGTGAACGAATGTACAATAGCAATTATCATATGTCCCGCAGTGCTCTCCACAATTACTTGGAATTCTTGTCTATCAGTAAGGTGTATCCCATGCTATTGTTTATTGGACACTGACTCTCGTGTATCGATGAACCTGCAGCTATCCTTTACTATGATCATACTATCACCTTTCCAGAGGAACTACAGTATATATGGAAACGACCTCTCTCCATGGCGTCAGCGTGGTTCTTCGTGAATCGTTACATATCGTTCTTGGGAACCACCTTGGTGCTGGGTCTCCAATTTGGTAGCTTTGAAAATGAGGTGAGGGTACTTTTGTGATGGGCTTGTCAACCGATCGGCGCTTATTCAATCCATCCGCGTTATTGGGCTGTTTGGTCAGAGGTATGCTTGGCTTCTGGGAGGGTGAACCGAAGTGTTGAAACAGTTGCAGCTGCAGAGTCGAGACATTTATCCGCCAACTGCTGCTGGTCGTGAGCCAGTTTATTATCTGTGGTGCGTTTCGCCAGTGCATTGCCTTGTCCAATTGGTCACAACTCCAACGTTCATCGTTGTCTAGCTATATCGACCATACGAACATACGCCCTTTACGGTCGCTCGAGAAGAATCCTTGCCCTGATCCTTACCATTGTGCTAGGAGCAGTGTCCGTTACTTGTGTGCGTACGTCATGCTGTTAAACAGAACGAATATAATTGAGTCGTTTCTAGTGGTCATTAGTGGATGAACATGGAACCGTGGTACTTAATAGAGGGGGGTGTGATGATGTCATGGCCTATACTACGTACGCCTTCGGCATGATTTACTTTGGTTTCCATACCTGCTGACCTCCCATGGATTTTTAGTGCAGTTCGTGAGGATTATCCATGCGCTCCGCATCGATGCACCTCATCTGAACGCGATTTTGCTTGCAGATTTGGCGACCGCGTGGGAGGGAGGACTTGTGTTCGAGCTGTTCATCTTTTTGCTGATTGTCTTTAAGTCATATCAGACCAGAGTAGTGCGCGAATGGTCCAAGACGCTCAGGCTTGCGAATATAGGTCTGATGCAAATATTGTTGCAAGATGGTGAGTGTGAGCCCCATTTAGATTTATATCGTTTCTCAATGGGTGCACCGACAGGAGGGGTAAGGCGCTTCTATCCATGTCGCGTTCGGAGGCTACACATCTCATTTACCAACGTCTGATCGAATTGATAGAATTATCTCGCTGGCGAGCCTCGCAAACGTGCTCACATTTTATGTAAGTGTCATCCACAGACTTTCACCTTGGACTCGCGAATAACGAAGTTCACAGCTCGCTTCCGTACGCCCGTGCAATACACAGTCCCATTCGAAGTTCGAGCTGACGCCTCTCCTCCTCTTTCTCTCGCGGTGTGCGATCCGTCAGCCCGCACTGCAAGGTGCCCTGTCCACGTTTGCCAACTGGTCAGTCCCGCCGCTGCTCTGTTGTCTCCTATAGACTCGGTCCTGACCACATTCAATTCAACTTTTCCAGCATGTCAACGACGATGATGTCGCGGCTGATGTTGCACATCCACGAAGTGATTGCCGCCCCGCCGTTGGGCGATACGACGATCCGCGACTTCGAAACTATGGAATTTGACGCTGCTCATAGCGCGAATGCTGGACCACGCATCTCGGAAGATGCCAGTCGCGATTCTCCTCAGTGTTGTGTATCAGAGATATCTCGTCCCGTGCACGAGACCGTTTAGTAGAAGTGAAGTGGAGACAGGGTATATAGGCTGGCCCTAGGCCTCGGAGGATGGACGCAGAAGTCGATGAAGATGTGTCAGTCCTTTTGTTTGTATATGTGGGCAGCTGGTAGATGTCGATCATATTCATCAAGTCAGGAGTCTTCACATGAAGTTCAGGCTCAGGTCTGACAAGGAGGCGAGATCAGTACTGTAGTACACGGATACTCCTCTCCGAAATCACAATAAGACTCACGACGCAATAGTTACCATTCGGTTTTTATCGGCCAGTCGACCAAGCTTGATCGCTCATTCTGAAGCAGTGCTCGCAAACAAAAAAATCTCGAACAGATGAAGGGGGCCCTTTCTGTGTTGCAGGTGCGTTGGATCAATTGATGATCGTCTGTCTTGGCCCATAGTCGAATTCTGGTGCAAGTCGCATCTTGTTGGTTGCTGGCAAACACGATCCGTGGGATATCTTCCCAAATATCCGTGATATCATCAGATAATTATCCTATGTCTCAAGCGCAGCGATAGTATCTGTCGGTCAGTGCAGGTTTCACATCCCACCCCACCCGAGTTGTCTCCTTTCGTTCCCCCCCCCGCTTCACTAGCCCTATAGTCGTTGAAGTCTGTTTAATTGGAGGTCAAACTTTATATGGAGCATCTCACGTAGGTCGCCTGCGATGCCATCGCAGACGAACGCGCAATAGTAGTGATCATCAGCATCTTGTTTTGCAGCGCTCTCGAGAATTACCTCGACGTCTGCTCTAACAGTGAGGCATACCCTGTGGTATCATCCGCTAAATGTTACATCTCAATACATCGCTGAATTCGCAGCCATTCTTTACTACGACCATCTCATCACCTTTTTCGAAGAGCTTCAATACATATGGAGACGGCCTCTCTCCATGGCGTCGGCATGGTTTCTAGTGAACCGCTACACACCGTTCCTGGGTAACGTGGTGGTTCTGGTCATCCAGTTTGATAGCTTTGGAAACGAGGTGAGGACATCTTTGCGGCGAGAACTGGATCGAGATTGTCAATCGTCTGCGTTGGTACAAACCTTACTATCGCCCAGAGGTCAGTTCGGCTTGTTAGATGATGGACAGAGTTGTTGAAACAATTGCAGCTGCAGAATGAACATGTTTTCCCGTCAATCGGTTCTGATCGTGAGCCAGGTCCTTATCTGCAGTACGTTTATCCAGCGCAACTGCTTTGCCTCAGTCCATTGATCTACGCCGGGCCCATCGTCTTTTAGCTATATCGACCATACGCACATACGCACTTTACAATCGTTCGAGAAAAATCCTTGCCCTGATCCTGACCGTTGGGCTTGGAGTAATTTGCGTCGCCTGCGTACGTTCATGCTACTCTCAATCAGAGCTGATATGACTCAGCCGTTGGTAGTGGTCACTGGTGGACGAACATGGCCAAAGCATAATATATGACGGAGAGAGGTGCAGTACCGCCATGACGCATACCACGTACGCCCTTCGCGTGACCTTCTTTGTTTCCTCACCCGTAGACCTTCCGATGTGTCTGTAGGGCAGTTCGTGAGGACACTCCATGCAACTTGCGTACGCAGATTCAACCCATCTGAAAAGGCTATTCTTGCTTGCAGACTTGGCAACTGCGTGGGAGGCGGAGCTCGCATTCGACCTGCTCATCTTCGTGCTGATCATCGTCAAGTCGTATCAGGACCGAGTGGTGCGCGGATGGTCGCGGGCGGTGCGGCTCGCGAACGTGGGGTTGATGCAGTTGCTGCTTTGGGACGGTGAGTGTCAAAAGCCAAAGTCAGGATCGTATCGTTTACAAGGCACACCGTCGCTTCGCTCCGGCGCCTTGCTCTTGCTTTGTAGTCAAACTATAATGTCTGATTCGTGTCGGCCGCAGCAAGGGTGCTGCGAAAAGCAATAAATACTTTAAGTGGAAGTCGGAATCGTTTCAGAGACCGTCGCTTCGCTCTGGCACCTTGCTCTTGCTTTGTAGCCAAACTATAATGTCTGGTTCGTGTTAGCCACATTGACATTTTTTATGCATTGTCGTACAGACTGATATATATAAAATGTCCTACTTATGGATAAATTTGCCAGTTTCAGCACCACATCGTCTTAAGAGAAAGTTGTCCTATGTATAGATAATTTTGCCATTTTCTGCTCGACGACGTCTTATCTTTCTGTCCATTTTCGTCCTATATAGGAAAGCTTTGCCTCATATGGTCAGATATGGTCTCGTCTTTGAGGGTCGTTATCTCACTCTTGCTTTCAGCCTTGCACTGAGGGGCTCTTTAGTCACCCTCTTGCTTGCCTCTTGCACTGAGGAGCTCTGTAATCACTTGGATGATCACTGTGTAACCGTTTTCGGTATCCGTGGCCCTCCTCGCTCTCGCTGAGGAGCTGTGTGGTTGGCCGGTGAGGTGCCATCTCAACTTCACACGACAACCGTCTATGGAGCTGTAAAGAGTGCTGGTAGTGCGGGAGCGACCCAGCCACCAATCTGAAGGATGGCAGAGCACGAGAAGGGCCCAATACAGGAAATCTTTACTGGAAATGAAATGCCTCATAGGAGAGTGTGTATGTGGCATAACCTTCCTAAAAGAGACCGCTATAGGAGAGAACCATATATGCGGCATAACCTTCCTAAAAGAGACCGCTATAGGAGAGAACCATATGCGGCAATGGTTTCTTATATTAGAAACCATTGACAGGATTAGACAGGGGCAGCGAGATCAACGAGGGCGAGACCAAATAATAGTACACAAAATGTGGAGGTTTGCGTTATATAGTAGTAATGAACCCGTGCATGGATAGGCGCTCTGTACTTTGGGTGAGGTCGCAGTACCAAAGGACACACATGATTACTTTTCGAAGTCTGATCGAATTGACAGGATCATCTCGCTGGCCAACCTCGCAAACGTGCTCACCTTTTATGTAAGTAGCGATCTCCCAGATCTTCACCTCGGACGCGCGAGTAACACAACTTAAAGCTCGCTTCGGTACGCCCGTGTAACGCATATAATCCCGTTTGAAGCCAGTCCGAGCTGACAACTGTTCCTTGGCTTTGGGACCACAAGCCCATGCTGAGAGGTTCACTGTCCACGTTTTCGAACTGGCAAGTTCCGCCGATGTTTCTGTGAAGGGCTGTCCTGTCTACTGATCCAACTTGGTAGCATCTCGACGGCGATGATGTCGCGGCTGATGCTGCACGTTCACAAAGTGACCGCTGCACCGTTGTTGAGCGATGCGATGATCCACGACGGCCATGACGTCGACCTAGTCTTCGCAGAATTCGACGCTGCGGAGCGCGCGCAGGGTAAAGCATGCTAGAACCTATCGGCTACGACGATACTAGAGTTGTAGGAGGATCGATCTTCCATGCACGGGGTTTCGAGGAGCAGAGAGGATATATCGGAGGGTACACAAGTCGCTTTTCAAACACGGAGATGATCCGAAAAAGCCGGCGCGCACGGTTGGCAAGATATGTCCCGCGCGCTCTGTTCGTGTGTGAGCAGAGTTTATATGCCATATTGAGCATCCCTGCTTCGCAGAACCAGATAGCAACACAAAGGGCCAGCAGCAGCGGTCTGGATCTCACAAAGCAAGAATGTATTTGAGCGCGCCGGTTCCACATGCTCGCGTGACGATCAGTGTCGTCACGAGTGGACATGCCTACCGCGATAAGTAGAGGGGGTACTTGTGAGCCGGACTATCGACCCGGCGAAGAAGGCAAGGTGCGATGCGCGCGTCGTCTGCGTCCTTCAAGACCCAGAATAAGGGAATAGCATCGAACGGTTCCAGAAGGCTCCACGAGTCGCGCGTGGATCAGAGTCCTGGACGAGCACCTCCATAGCCCTAGTATGACGCCAGCGGGCCTGGCGTGCTGGCGTGCACGCCGCAGACAAGGGAGAGAACAAAGGGCGTTTGTGAAGGAGGGCGTGCCTGCGGTGCCTACGAGGGAAATCAGAGTGCGCCGCTGCATTATGCATCATGTATTGTCCGCATCCGTGAAAGATTCGGAATGATCAAGCGTGGAGCGAGATCAAACAACAACAAAGCAGAAGCCAGACCCGCGCGCAACGGCGCATAAAAGGGCCCGAAAGAGAGAGCTCAATCTCCACGGGTGCAGGGCAACTGCGCGCTGCACAGCATCCGAACACCTACTAGCATCCTTGACCTACCCACAAAGTGAAGCACCTGCCCTCAGCGGCCCAGCATCCGGTGAGCAGGTTCCGTCCTCAGGCTCCCCGTCTTCCTCGTCTCGTCTCGTCTCGTCTCATCTCATCTCGTCGGCCGACAAGCTAGCTCATTGTTATTTGGTTCCCCGACAGATCGACAAAGGCGGGAGGGAGGCCACGGCTCCGGCGGGTGTAGGCCAGTCGGCGGCGCGGCAGCATGAGGGGTGCATCCTCCGTGGCCGTTACCGCTTCGGGCGGCGCAGACACCAGACAGGGGGGATGGCATCGCGTGAGGCGTGCGTTCTCCGTGGCCGTTACTGTGCGGCGCAGCTGTCGCCGGTTTCGTCCCATCCTCACGTGGGTCGTCTCTCCACCGATGCTGCACAAGACACAAGAGAGGCCCATGCCGCGCCGCGTCGAGACATGCCGACAGAGCACACCTGGCAATCTCCCCCCTGCGCACAGGCGCGAGGGCGATGCGGGTGCAGTTTGGTACGCTTCTGTGCAGGGACTTTCGCGGACACTCCCGATAGACTGACTGAGCCGCTTTAGGTCGCCGAGAGAGCGATGAGGCCCGCGGTGGGCAGTGGACATGAATATACACGCTTACTTCTGCGGGGCAAGGTCGACGGGGGCGCGAAGGGACCGGAAACAGGGCGTCTAATCGTCCGGGTTTGAAGGTGCCACGCAACGGGGCGCTCTTCACTGTGGGTACTGTCAAAGGCACGGTGCCAGAGCCAGCTCTGCATGCACGCGATGCTGGCTCTGAGTGATAGTGTCCGCGCGCGCGAGGGGCGGTTTGGGCCTGCGTGGGGATTTCTCAGACACTCCCGATAGCCTTCTACCGCGGCTGGTCGCAGAGTGACCGACGCGGCGTGCAGGAACGCAGATGTGCACGCTTCTGCGACGCGAGGGACTGGAAATAAGGTGGTGGATTGTTCAGGTTCGAGGACGCCAGGGGTGGGAGCATAGGGAGACTTTGGGGTTCTCTTCTTAAGTGGTCCGCTGGTTATTTGTGGCTGAGTGGGGTCGGGCGAGGAAGGGAGAGGGAGAGGGAGAGAGGTAAGAATTGCGGGATGTGCACAGTCGTTCATGGTCATCAAAGGGTTCGTCGGGGCATCTTGTAGATTATAGCCTTGGGGGTGGGGGGATCCTGGAGCGTAGATATGATCAATAATGAAGATAATCTGTAACGAGCAATGAGTACCGGATGCTGAGAGATGCGAAGCGAAGAACAGCACACGTCTGCCACCGTTATTCTTTTCCGGCGAGCGAAGAATCCTATAGGGGACATTTAGTAGATGGGGCAGTTTTCCGAGAACGGTAAGTCAGACGCGTTTCTAGATGCTCTTCAAACAATGGTTCGGAGCGCAAGACGGGGCCAGAGCGAAACCTTCATCTCGGATGCTTCGCTCGCTGGGACTGGCCACCAGCTCCGTTTACTCTCCCACGCGCATATATAAAGGCGCAGCGCAAAACCTTGAGAACACTGTATCAAGTCCAAGACAGCAGGACGGCAATGCGAAAACAAGATCTACCGAACCGTGTGCACCGTGGCATTCCGCCAACGCGACCACGACCCGCGACCCCCGTCCGCGCGTCCGGCGCCGAGCGAGCACACAACCATCGTGCCTCGAATTCAAGCATGCACTGGAAGTGCAATAACCTACATCTGCGACTAGTACAACCCGCCATACAATTCGTCCCTCAGTCCCGCCCCCACCCGCTCGCCGACCCGCTACTCCGCAGGCGCGAGCGCGAGCGCGCCCACGGCCGCGTCGACGCGCTCGATGTTCGTCTGCAGCGCCGCCAGGGGCATCACCGCATGCAGCTCGTCTGTCCCGCGCAAAATACCAGCGGCGCGCCGCGTGAGCCCTCCACAAACAATCTGGAACGAGACGGGACGCGCGGGCGTGGGTGGGGGCGGGAACTCACCTCCTAAGGCCGCGAGCCACCGCGCGACGGCCGCGCGCATGGGCCCTACGAATGTCCGTTCGATGTTGCGGATCGTATCGCGGTCGCGGATCCCCGTCTGCTCAAACGAAAGCGAGCGAGCGCGCGAGCGCGTGTCAGTGCCACGGCCCGAGCTCGCAGATACCATACGAAGAAAAAATGAGATGAGAGACAACTACGACGAATGACGCACCCTGTTCTGGACATCGCGCCGCAGGAGCACGTAGTACAGCGCAAGGCACTCCGCGAGGCGCGCGGGTTCCGCCGAGCGCATGAACGCGTCCGCCGTCGTGGACTCCGCCACGAACAGATCAGGCGGGTGCGCGCGGAACACATGTGCGCCGAGCGCGCTCAGCAGCACCGGCGACGCGAACACGTCCACACCCACGTCCGCCGACCCCGCCGGTGCTCCGGGCTCCGTGGCGGCGGGCGCGCCGAGCGCGGCGAGCACGGACTCCTTGACGAGCCCGACGGCGGCGGCGCGCATCTGCGGCGGGTTCGCGTCCTCGGCGGGGTCCGTGAGGTCGCGCAGGAGCTGGAGGCGCAGCGGGGCGGGGGTGGCGCGCAGGGCGAGGGACAGGAGGCGGAAGGCGAGGTGCCGCGTGGGCGGGTCCGGGTGGGCGCTGCAGAGGGACGCGAGGACGGGCGTGAGCGGGAGGACGAGGTCCGGGGGCAGCTCTGCGCCTGTGCCTGTTGGTGGGTGGCTGGAGGCGGGCGAGGGGAGGAGGGCGACGAGGAGGAGGTAGAGGGGCTCGTCTGCGATGCCGATGTCGAGTGCGCTTAGCAGGACGGGGAGGAGCGGCGTCAGCGCGGCGGGGGTGAGCGGCTCGGGTGGCGAAGCGTGCGCGAGGAGGATCAGCGCGGCGATGCTCGGGTTCGACAGCAGCGACGCAGACGTGCGCCCGAGGGCCTTCGAGGCTGCCTAGCGAAGGCGGCATCAGCGAAAAGGGCAGAGGAATGGACGGGGTGGGCTGCAAGACGTACCACGGCAGCGGACATCGCGTCCTCGCCCGCCTCCCAGCCGCTCCGCACCGCCGAGCGCACGACGAGGCGCGAGAAGCGCGCCTCGAACGCGCGCTGCGCGCACGAGCACGCCACCTTTCCCGCACACGCCTCGAGCGTCGCGTCCAGGACGGACGCGAGCAGCACCTGCGACGGGACCACGCGCGCGGTCAGGCCGCCTGCGTTCGGGACCGCGAGCGCACAGCGGAGCCACGCACCGTGCATCGCGCGAGCACGCCCGCGTCCGTGTCGTCTCCGGCCTTGGTCTGCGCCTGCACCCACGCGCGCGCGGACGTCGCGAGGCTCGACGCGGCGGCGACGAGCGCGCGGCTCTCTGTGGCGGTGGCGCGCGCGGCGGCGCGGTAGACGAGGGGCTCTAGGTCGGGCACGATCGACTGTAGGGTATCGAGCGCCGACCTGCGCTGGTTCAGGCGGGGCACGGCTGTGGGCGCGTCAGAAAGCATACGCGTGCGAGGAGCGGGGGACGTACCGCACGCATATAGCGCCATCAGCCGCGCGACCCGTGTCGCGAGCGACGCCTTTGCAGACGGTTCTTCATCCGTTTCCGCGCCCGTGGCGAGTCTGGCCCCCGCTCCATCGTCGTTGTCGTCGTCGTTGTCGTCGTTGTCGTCATCATCGTCCTCGGCTTCCAGCCGCTCCACGATCTCCTGCGCGCCCACGACCACCTCCTTCGCAGACGCGGCCTCCCCAAGCACCGCCAACACGCCCTCCGCGCCTGCCCGTGCCGATGCCAGAACATCCGGGAGGACGGCGAGCGGGTCCTGTTGGCGCGCGCACGAGTGCCATGGTCAGCACGCGGGAGTGGGACAACAGAAATACAGAGGGGGAGGGGAGGGGAGGGCGAGAGAGAGAGAGAAGACGGCCACGCACGAGGAACGCACGCAGGTCCGAGTCCCCGCGCGCGGCGAGCGCGGTGCGGATCTGCGCGAGCGTGTGTGCGGGGCGGGGGTCGTGCGTGGCAGCGGAGAGCGCGCGCGCGAGGCGCGCTGTCTTTTCCTGTGTGTGCGGGGCGTGGTGAGCGCGTGCGCGACGCGAT